>JAGFNQ010003245.1:196635-447229 GCA_024364735.1 Boesenbergia rotunda | reverse complement strand
TTAATCCATCTACATCGCACTTGACAAATGCATAGCATCCTTCCCCAGAGCCCCTGCAGCTGTTACTGGCCTTGTGTGCCCCGGAGCTCTCCATCAAGATCACCACCTTCGCTGTCACCAATGCTACGTCCTTGCACGAACTATGGGCACGATCGCTGCTTGATTGAGGAGGAAGAAGAAATGTCGACGAATTGGTGATCCTTTTGCTCCATGAAATTTAAATTTTGAAATTGTTGATACCTTACTGATTCTCATCATTGTGGTTCCGCACGAGGCAACTCTACTTCGTGTAGGGAGAGCTCTGGGGATTGGTGGAATGGTCAGCTCTGGAGTCCTGGGCACCTTTTGGGGAATTTCCCCCCTTTTTTTTGGGTTTTGCTTTGCAATGAGGTTCTTGATTTTTCTAATTTTTGCACTGAAGTTATTGACATGCATTTCCTTCTCTTCCAGGTCAACCTAGGCGCCACTTGCTTACAACAGGTTGGAGTGTATTTGTCAGCTCAAAGCGTTTGGTTGCTGGTGATGCTTTTATATTTTTAAGGTTGGTAAATTGTGAGCCCAATTGGTTATATCCATTTCTTTCATGACAAAATATAGTATTTTGATTTTCCTAGATGAATTATCATTTTACACATTCATGCCAGACGGGGGAATAATGAACTGCGTGTAGGCGTGAGAAGGCTCATGAGACATCTAAACAACATGCCATCATCTGTCATATCCAGCCATAGCATGCATCTTGGAGTTCTTGCTACTGCATCCCATGCCATTACTACTGGAACTCTTTTTTCCGTATTCTACAGGCCAAGGTAAATTACTTGTTTGTTTTTATTTTCCAAAAAGTTTTGGTAGTTTCAAACTGTTGTCATGCCATATCTTACCATTTTGGAGTGATAACTCAATCAAAATATGCAAGTGTTATAAATGTCTGAAATTCACCAATGATCATCATTGTTAAGTTTGAACTTCTTGTGTGAAGTCTGTTTCCTTAATTCGTCAGCCTCTAGCTTGCTGCGTGTTTTACTGCTAATTTCCAATGCATATGAGCTGACCCACTTATCATAAACGTCCATCGTTACAATGGCTAATAAAGATGAGTATAATGCTTCAGAGCAAGCCGTTCTGAATTTATTATAAGTCTGAACAAGTATCTGGAGGCTAAGAATCACAAATTGACTACTGGAATGAGGTTCAAGATGAGATTTGAAGGTGATGAGGCTCCGGACAGAAGGTACACTAGGAGTATTTGTAACTGAAATATCAGTTTTCTCCTTAACTAATCATGACTAGATGTTGACGCAGAGTCAGTGGAACTATTGTCAGTGTAACTGAGAAGGCATCTTCTCAATGGGAAGATTCAGAGTGGAGATCGTTAAAGGTAAAATTTCCTGCCGAGTCTGAATGATAGAAGAATAATGCCAACTAAAAATGTTCTAAAGTGCAAAATATCTTACTTTATGAGTTGCACTATGATCCTTTAAATAGTTATAAATTCAAGTAAAATAATATGATGTTTGGATTTTCTGTCTAGGTGCAATGGGATGAGCCTTCAACTGTTACACTTCCGGACAGAGTTTCTCCTTGGGAATTGGAGCCACTTGTAGCCCCTACTCCAACCTCCCAACCCATCCAGAGAATAAAACGGCCCCGGCCACCATGTTCACCTGTTATCTCCCAAGACCTTTCTTCTGCCTCTGGTATGAATTATATATATCTATACCTTGGTGCCTTTGTTTAACTGAGTCAAATATTTGTTGTTGCCTTATTTTATATTATTATGCGTGACAGGTCTCTGATGGATATCTTTCTGAATGCTTTGAATTCCAATTTTGCTTCTCAGTATTCTGTCTTATTGAGAATGATTTTACATTATTTATTCTGAACTGTAAGCAGGGTCCGATGTCCTTATGGGTATATTCTGAATGTTTGAAATTCCATTAGGCTACACATAATTCTCTCAGCTCGAGAAATATATTTATTTTGACCTCTACTGAAGGGCCGAGTCATCTATTCATTCTTAAAGCATTGAAATTCAACTAGGCTATAGCAGTGTTCTGTCATCTTGAGAATGAATTATATTGTTTATTCTGACCTCTTCTATGATCTTGGATCCTTGTGTATTTCTTCTCAATATTTCGAAATTCAATTATGCTAGATGGCCAGATGATATGTTGCTTGGGTGAGGATCCTCTAGTGATTAGAGTATTCATTAAGTTCTATAGTTAATAAGACAAGGATGCTCGGCTGGATGATACAAGTTCTATAGTTATACTTGTCTGATTCCCTGTTAAAATCATTAGGTAGTTACTTCAATCTGTTCTTTCATATATTTTCGTTTAAGCTGTCATGCTCATGGTTACACGCAGGTGCTGGGAAATCTCCATCGCAAACAACCCAAATGTTCTCTTTCTCTGGATCGCAAAGAGTTCCCGATCTTGATACACCATCTAAACCACTTTCTGTGCTCTCAGCAGCATCTAATGCTTGTTCTATTGAATTCGCAACCAAAATTTCTCCTCCGCCTGTTGCCGACTGCCAAGTGGGCTGGCCAGTCACACCAGAAACCCAAAATGAAGCCCTTTCGGTAAGCGTCAACAAAGAATCATGTGATAAAAGGCATGAAGCTAGCAAAGGCTGCAGACTATTTGGTATTCAGCTTACTGAAGGTCGCCGCCAAGTACAAGAAACACAGTCTGTTCCTACAATTAGAGGAATTGGGGTGGACCAATCAGTGACCTCTTTGGAAAAGAATTCAGAGCCACTATCACAACCATCAAATGTTTACAGATCTGGTGCAGCCGTCACCAATGAGACAGAAAAGTCCTGTTTGAGGTTATCTCGGGAGATGCGAAACCCGCAATTCAGGAGCTGCACAAAGGTAACTATATATCGTTCCTCCTTTTCAATTGATGGCTTATCTTTATCTATTAGAATTTCGCGCCTGATGGATTACTTTTCCGTGTAGGTTCACATGCAAGGAATAGCAGTTGGGAGGGCAGTGGACTTAACCAGATCATGTGGGTATGCTGAGCTTCTCCTGAAGCTAGAAGATATGTTTAATATCAAAGAAGAGCTTACCACTGCACTCAAAAAGTGGGTGGTTGTCTACACAGATGATGAGGAGAACATGATGATGGTGGGCGACGACCCATGGCCGTAAGGCTCCTCAATCGTCACAATCTTTTAAGAATCAAATCCATACAATAGTAACTCGGATCAACCAACATCTACTTGCAGTGAGTTCTGCCGGACGGTGAGGAAGATATACATCTACACGCGCGAAGAGGCCGAGCAACAACTCTCTCCCAAGAGGAAACTCCCTGTGCTTGCAGTAGACACAGATGCTGATCGGAACTAACCTTGCAGACGAGGGCACCGCCGGTGTGGCTTAGAATTGCTGACTTTCTACTCATCAAATAGGGACATTCTCCCAAGCTGCTTTTGATTGCTTTTTTGTTGGAAGTTTGGCCGTTAGTAGGTGCAATCAATATAGTAATGGTTACTATTTTTGGTAATGGTTTCTATTTTTGATGTTTTCTTCTTCTTTCTGTTAGTAGATGGGAAGGCGAAGTGTATTAAATGCCTGAGCCGTGCTTGCATTGGACTAGGATAGAGTGATAAGCTAGTCAGGTTGTGGAGAAACTGTAATGTCTTGCGTCGAGCATGATTGATGAAATGCTTAACGTTTGAGCATGACTACTGAATTGTATTCATCTTCTGGCAACTGATCAGTTTCTACAAAAAGATGATTCAGTTTATCTGCTTCAGTGACTGATTAAAAATCGTATCTTTTGACCATTTGCAAGGCAAGGATGCAGGAAGAAAGAAGCTGGACGCTGCTGCCCGGCGAGATCACGGCGCTTGCCGACGGTTGCAACGCAGCGACCTTCGGCCGGTGCGCCATTCCCGCATTCGACGACGGGGTAGCCTGGACCCCACAGTTGATTTCCTCCCCGACCACCCTGACCTCTGTCGAGGAAGGTGCGATCCTGTAAGCGTCTGGAAGGTGCTCGAGGAAGGCGAGCATCTCGGAACTGCCAAGGGCCGGCGCCGTTGCGCATGAGAAAACCGACCGTTTTGTTTGCCTCAGTGTGGGAGTGCCAGACGTGGTGGCATTTGGCCATGGGGAGCCAATCGATGGCGAGTGCTTGAAAGTCCTGCCTGCCGCCGCTCTCCGAGGTCGTAGTCGTTGGAGATGCCAAAGAAGACGATAATTCCCGGCGGAGGGGATTTTAGATCCATTGCCATTGGGAGCAACGTCGATGGATCTCGGAGTAGAATGCTGCCCGGCGGAGGGTATTTTGGCATCCAATGCGATTGGGAGCATCATCGGAGGATCGCCGGCAGATCGATGCAAAAAAGGGAGGAGGGATTACGGATTTGGGGGAAAGCAAGGAATACGAGGGAAGGAGACGGGGATGCCCTCGAGGATCCCGTCGTTCGTGGTTTTTTTTTTTTTTTAAAACTGTTGATCTATTTCACATTTCATCTCCAGGTAAATAGAGGTTTGCCGTGCAACTCTGTATCCTACGAGGAAGCCAAAAGCACCCGCCGTCCACAATATAAAATGCTGTCGGTCACAGCGCCGCCCACGCAACCTTAATCATTCCCTCAAGGAGGTCACTAAACAATCGCAGAGGCACAGCTCCACGAACGAAAAGTAAGATTAATGTCTGCGGAACTGGAAAGATGGCCATGTGATGCTTCATCTCCCTCCTCTTTGCCCCCATTGCCAAGACGTATTCTTTTTCCCATGTGTTAGTTATCAATCATCGTGATTTATTTTTTCTTTGTTAATCCTGAGACGAATTAGTTGAGACATTAAAAATAGGGTTGTAAATGAATCAAGCCGCTCGTGAACTATTCGAAATTCGATTTGATAAAAGTTCGTTCGAGCTCGTTTAATAAAGCTCGTTAATATTAACGAACCAAATTCAAACTCAGTAGTATTCGGCTCGTTAACTCATGAGCAGATTCACTCGTTAATATGTTCATGACCTAGTTCGTAAAATATAAAATTAATATTTAATATTAAATATATAATTTTGACACTTTTATATTTAATAAATATAAAATATTCAATAAAATTCATTTATATGAATAAGATCATAGATTTTAATAAATATTTTATATTTTTTAAAATATATAATTTATTTTTTTAATAAATTGATGAATAATTTAATTAATAGTTTATATTTAATAAGTTCGTTTAGGGTCCGATTAGGCTCGAATATATTCGCGAGCCATCATTATATTCGATAAATTAAATTCGAGCTCGACTTGATAATAAATGAATCAAACTCAAACTATCAGATATTCGGCTCGGTTCGATTCGATTACAACCCTAATTGAAAATAAGTAAATTATCTTTTAAGATTAGTCTTATTTGTAGAGAGAGAGACACAGTGCTAGAAGAAAAAAAAATAAGGATTTTTACTAGGCAAGGATGGCGGAGGAAACCAAGTACTATGACATTCTCGATGTCAGACTGGCGGCTTCAGAGGAGGAGATCCGTAAAGCTTACTATCTAAAGGTGGATCTTTTAATCTTTCTTTTAGTTAATATTGCACTAAGTGAAGTCAATTCTATGAATTTTATGGCTTTAATTGATTCAGGCAGGGCAAGTTCATCCTGACAAGAATCCTAATGATGTCACGTCCTAGAGGTTAGTGCTTGCTCAAAAATCAAACAATTTCTTTGTACGGTGGACAATATAAAATTTATACATATACATCTCCACACATACATAGCACAACTATACTCGGTTGACATTTATACAATCATAATCACGCAGTTAAATAATATAACTAATAAATAAGAACTATAATAAATAAATCTCCATAAATTAAATGCATCAAATCAAAATTTAAACGAAAGTGGATAAATACATGTCCATAGAAAAGTTAAATATAATCTATGATGAAAACAAGACTAAAACGACATCAATATGATAAAATACTATTTGTTAATCATCAATTTACTTAATCCAATTATCCCCATAATTCTAACCACCGATTAAGTTAACAAGAAACTTTATCAACACTAATGTTCCTAATTTAACTAGCAATTAAACGTATACCTTGATTAATCTTCTCCTCTTCTTCTCCTTAAGCTCTGTATTCTTCTCCATCACTCTATCACTTGCCCCAATTCACAAAGGCTCATGTCACCCCACCCCCACTTTGGTGACGTTTTTACATATAGCGGATTGAGAAGCTTACCAATAATTGGGATATAATTTCTGGCATAATTAAGAAGTCCCAACCAAGATCTTATGCCTTTTGTTGTTTTTAGCTCATCTTCTTTGAAATCCGCAATCTTGGTTATTATGTGGGGTTATAGAAGTATCCTGCTGTTTCCAAGTATTGCGCCAAGAAATTCAATCTCAGGGACCGCAATCTTCATTTTTGTTGGGCTTAGGACGAGCCCATTTTCTTGGCAGATTTGAAGCATCTTTCTTAAGTGTGCAGCATGCTCCTGTTCAGAAGAGGAGAAGACAAGGATGTCATCAATATAGACTGCAATGAAGTCTTCCGTACCTTTGAAACAATTGTCCATTTTTCGTTGAAAAATAACAGGAGTATTTTTCAGGCCGAATGACATTACTAGCCATTCGTAGAGTCCATCGGATACCCAGAAAACCGTCCATGCTATGGAGTCAGGGTGCATGACTACTTGATGAAATCGACTCTTTAAGTAAAATTTCGAGTAGATTTTGTTATTGCCGACTTTCTTTAGGATGATGTTGATTTCGGGAAGGCTATATTGATCTTTGTTTGTTAGGTCATTAAGCCTTTTGTAGTTAAAGACCATTTTTTCAATACGAAATACCTTGTTCGATCTTCCAAACTATTCTCCTGGCGATGTTGCAGTGTGTGGGCACTTTTCACTTCTGGCTCCTTGAACTTTTTCGTTCCTTGTTTGATAAGGAATGCAGAAGTTTATTTATTCTGCTTAATAGGTGCTTGTAACCATGACACCTCTTCAAACTAGAGGTGCTTAACACCCCTTCAAATTGGGTCTTGGGCTTTTACTTAAGCTTATGCCCAAGTACTTAAAACTCATTCTTTCTTTGTCTTTTACCTCCTTGCCAGTTGTTGGGTCAATGGTAGTTCCGGGGTTGACAATTATTGCCATAGTTCTATGCCTGCTGGTGTGGGTTGTATAACACCTATCTCCAGAAGTGCTTTGATATGTTTGGAGAATGCCTCTTTTTGTGTTGGCGTTAGGTGCTTTAATGGTCTGTCTTCAATGACGTTAATGAATCTTCTTTTTTTCAATACGAAATACCTTGTTCGATCTTCCAAACTATTCTCCTGGCGGTGTTGCAGTGTGTGGGCACTTCTTTTCACTTCTGGCTCCTTGAACTTTTTCGTTCCTTATTTGATAAGGAATGCAGAAGTTTATTTATTCTGCTTAATAGGTGCTTGTAACCATGACACCTCTTCAAACTAGAGGTGCTTAACACCCCTTCAAATTGCTTAATAAGTGCTTTGATATGTTTGGAAAATGCCTCTTTCTGTGTTGGCGTTAGGTGCTTTAATGGTCTGTCTTCAATGACGTTAATGAATCTTCTTTTTTTTTCAATACGAAATACCTTGTTCGATCTTCCAAACTATTCTCCTAGCGGTGTTGCAGTGTGTGGGCACTTCTTTTCACTTCTGGCTCCTTGAACTTTTTCGTTCCTTGTTTGATAAGGAATGCAGAAGTTTATTTATTATGCTTAATAGGTGCTTGTAACAATGACACCTCTTCAAACTAGAGGTGCTTAACACCCCTTCAAATTGGGTTTTGGGCTTTTACTTAAGCTTAGGCCCAAGTACTTAAAACCCATCCCAAATATAAAAGTCCATATGCCATGAAGTAAGCCACACCATTTATCTTGAGCTAGTTTGGGGATCCAACAATTATTATTAATCAAGACTCTTAATAATTGTAAATCAATTATCTAAATCAGTGTTATTCCACTAAAAGCCCGATGTTGGACTCCAAGATTAATAATATGAATATCCATATGCCATGAAATAAGTCACACCATTTATCTTGAGCTAGTTTGGGGATCCAACAATTATTATTAATCAAGGCTCTTAATAATTGTAAATCAATTATCTAAATCGGTGCTATTCCACTAAAAGCCCGATGTTGGACTCCAAGATTAATAATATGAATATTAATATGTATTTCTCCTTTGTAAAATATCAATAATTAATTGATATTGATTTCTGTCAATCAATTAAATATTTATTCTCTTGACTTGATTAGTTTCTCTAATGGATTAAATTGCACTGGCCAGTGACTTTAACCATCCAAGTACCAAAACATGTCAAGAGGATATTTCATGCAAATTTCATATTGTTTATTTCATAAATTCTGATTATTAAATAATTACATTCCCAAAATATCAAGGTATTAGTTTCATAATTAAATAAACCTCACTTATTGATAATTCAAAGAATACCAACTATTTAATAATCTATTTACAATAAATTCAGGATTAAGAGAAATAACATAACCAATATCACTGGAGATTTATGTTAGTGAGAGCCCTAGAGCCAATCATATGATGATTACTTTTTGGACTCATTGTATCATATTCTTGTATATATATTTCTTATATATAAAGGCATTTCTTATGGTTATTGTACTTATGTATATTGGTGCCAAATAACTTAGTATAATAACGTCCTTGAGTAGAAGGTTCTTATCTATATCAATCGATTAGTTGAATCGATAGTGAGATGATATAGAGAACACTACTCTTAATTATTCCTAGTCAAGTATTAACATTCAAGGACAATGTTAATGCATAGAGACTAGCATGTAGGTCAACATGATGACTTGATCTCACAAGTCATGGATATGAGATATCAAGTTGACACATGGGTATACATTAGAGAATGTATACTGAATGGCCCGCCATGAGAAAGTATCATGGATCGTTATATGAGTGTCATATACTTTCTCATGTGACTATTAGTATGACTATTAGTCCTTAGACCTGAAGTCACCATAGTTCCCTACATAAGGAGTTATGTACTTTGGTTTCGTCAAACGTCACCCGTAACTGGGTGGACTATAAAGGCGATTACTGGGTATGTAACAAATTATGCGGAGGGATGTGAGTGATGTAGATGGGATCTATCCCTCCTATATGACGGGAGAGATATCATAGTCTTGATAGAGTAAGATCACTAAGTGCATGGTCATGCCCAAATAAGGCAATATGAGATATTGAGCTTATTTGATTATAGTGAGTCTACTTGGAGTTCAAGACACCTAGATTGATTGGAGGATGACACGGTCTATGCCTCATGAAAGGTCGATCTAGATATCGAGGATAGAAGGACGTTGTCACATATTGTGATGGTCACAATTATTAGTCACATTGGTGATGTTGGATCTCAACATTCTTGTAACTTGGGTAGCAATGATGTGTTGCTAGATACCGCTCATTGCTTATGTTTCTAAGAGGTTAGAAGCATTGCCAACGTTACAAGAACCTATAGGGTCACACGCAAAGAACAAATAGATGGAGAAAAATTGAAGTCAAGTTTGACTTGGCTAAATATGGAAAGTCCATAAAAGGCAAGTTTGACTTGACCCAAATCCAAATCAAGTTTGACTTGACTTGGTTCCACTTCAAGTTAGACTTGACATGGGAGAAGAAATGGAGTCAAGTTTGACTTGGCTAAATATGGAAAGTCCATAAAAGGCAAGTTTGACTTGACCCAAACCCAAATCAAGTTTGACTTGACTTGGTTCCACTTCAAGTTAGACTTGACATGGGAGAAGAAATGGAGTCAAGTTTGACTTGACTAAATATGGAAAGTCCATAAAAGGTAAGTTTGACTTGACCAAAAGGCCACCTCACCTTGACTTGACCAAGTGATGACTTGGCTTGGTTTCCCCCCCCCCCCCCCCCATTTGAATTTGAATTCAAATTGAAAGGGGTTAAGGAAAGCCACCTAATGGCCATTAGTGGCCATTATGGCCGGCCACTTAATGGCCATTAATGGCCATTAAGTGGCCGGCCACCATGGGAGAACAAAAGTGAGTTTTGTTTCATTTTTTCCTCTAAAAAAAGTGTGTCTTCTCTTCTTCCTCTCCAATTGTTGGAGTTCTTCTTCTTCTTCTCCTCTTGGCCGAATCCTACAAGGTGCTAGCACACCTAAAGGATTTCATCCATCTACTTTTGATCGCGTGGATACTTCTAGAGGGACGGCACTTGACGTCCTAGAGATTCGACATCCAAAAGGGAGCGAACGGGATTAAACGGGGCACACATCAAAGGTAAAATGTTTATCCCTCTTTAGATCTAGGAGTAGATCGGGTTTTGAAGCATCTAAACGAGCACTCGTAATTTTTGAAATGGCTTTCTTCGCTCGGATCCTTGCTATTGGGGCTTTCGGGGTTTCCGCGACGCGAAAAAGCGGTTTTCGTGGCCCGAAAAACCCTACAATTTAATTCCTTTCAATAGAAATTAATCCTTAATTAAATCTCCCTTGATCATGTCAATGAGAATGTTTCACATCAATATTTTACAATCATCAAGACAGATTATTTCATAAAAATTACAGTCTAAATAAAGCACCCAACTTTATTTAATAACTGTGACTCTTATTTATTAATTATGAGAACCTATGATCATATATTACATAATTAATCTGGACCTTAATCGTATAACAATATGCATATCAAATGAATAATTCATATAAGAAAACAAATGACATAATACAATTTGTCTTGCTCTTAGAGCACAAATCCAACAAAAGTCAGAGTTTTATGATATCTAGCTGACAGACGATTTTGTTTTTTGCCCAGTGCTGGAGAGGGTTATTGCAATCCTTGGTCCTTTAGCTCCTGGAGTAGTGGACCAAATTTTTCTTTGAACTTTTGCTGTGTTGCTCCCGCTGTGTTGCAATGAATTAGTAGATTCGTTGTAAATTTGTGACGAATCCAAGGAATCGTTGCAAATTTATAACGAATTTTCTGATTCGTAGCAATTTTTAATATTTAAAAAAAAAGAAATGAATTTAAAATGATGTAGATGGGCCTAGAGAGTTCGGAATGAGACGAAACATATTCCTATGTGTTCGTATTGATCTCCTGATCACATTAACATCCACAAACACGAATTTCAGAGAACCTATTGAAATTAATGAATTTTTTTTTATATCAAAAACACTTTAATACTTGCAAACTTTAATGATTAGTCCATTTTATCATTTAACTTTGAAAAAAATAGATCGATTGAAATTTGTGTTTGAGGCCACTAGTATAATAATGAGATCAATACGGACAACATAGGAACTTATTTCATCTCAATTTGAAGTCTCTAGAGTCATTTACGACATTTAAACAACATTTAATTCTATTTTTCAGAAATAAAAAATTTGAAACGAATCTATGGATTCGTTGCAAATTTACGATAAATCCAAGGATTCATTGTAAATTTGCAACGAATCTAATTTGCAATGAATCTTAGATTACTCGCAAATTTTAATATTTTTTTAAAAAAAAAGAAATGTATTTAAAATATCGTAGATGGGCTTCGAACACTCGGAATGAGACGAAATAATTTATTATGTGTTTATATCAATATCTTGATCACATCACCCTTAAACATTAATTTCAACGAATATATTGAGTTCAATCAATTTTGGTACAAAAATTTTTAATTTCTTACTCATATGTGTTAAAAAATTTATGTATCTTATTATATTGCGTAAAATTATATTTGAGGTTATTAATGTGATTATGTGGTTGATACGAATATATAGAAATTTATTGTATCTCATTCCTACCTTTATAGTTTATCTGTTGCATTTAAAATGTGTTATTTTGGATTTTTGAAAAATACTAATTCTACGATGAATTTATTTATTTGTTTTAAAATAGATCCCTATTCTTCAATGAATAAAAGTTCATCACAGAAAACCCTAATTCTACGATAAATCTATTTTTTCGTTGCAAAATATGGACGAATTTTGCAACGAAGGAGATTTCGTCCCATAACCCCTCATATACCAAATGCACATTTGCCCAAGATCTAAGTTTCAAATCTTTCCCTCCTCTCTTCGTGTTGGTGGCGAATTTTTGACAGCGACGATGGTACGATCTCTCTCCCTCTCCCCTTTTTCTCTTTCCCGACGACTGGCCCTAGCAAGCGGCCCTAGCAGGTGGCTTGCCTGGCTGTGACTGGCCTCACTTGCCCTTGGTAGGACTTGGCCGCCCCTACCCTACTGCAGTTGACCCTGGTTGGCCGGGACTAATTTCGCCTACCCTTGGGTGTAGGGGTGAGCAAAAATTCGAAAAAATCGAATTAACCTAACCGAACCGGCCGAATTTTGAAATTCGGTTCGGTTAATTCGGTTTTCAATTTTTTTCTCAAAATTTGGTTCGGTTTTCGGTTAATTCGGTTCGGTTTTGAATTTTGTAATTCGGTTAAACCGAATAAGAATATTAATTTAATTATTTTTTCTTTAAAAATATAATTAAATTAAATAAAATCTTGTTTTTTTATTAAAATCAAATAAAATTTTAAAATTTCGGTAAAATAGGTTAATTCAGTTAAAAACCGAATTAACTGATAATTTATCGGTTCGGTTTTCTCGATTTTTATTAAGAAATTCGGTCGGTTCAGTTTTTTTGGAAAATATCGGTTTATTTGTTTCGATTTATTCGGTTCGGTTTTAACCGAATACTCACCCCTACTTGGGTGGTCGTGGCGACCTTGGCTTCCCCTGGGTGGTTGCGGCCGCCCCTGGCTAGCCACGACAGACCCTGGTGGCCGTTACCTTTGTTAGCCTCGGTAGACCACCGCCGATCCTGATTGGCCTCGGCTGACCCTGGCCAGGCTCCGGGTGCCTCGGTCGGCTCTACCTGACCGTGGTCAGCCTCCGTCGGCACTACAAAAAAAATGCCTAATGACAACGAGTAAATTCGTCGTCGAAACCCTTTTTAACCATTGTAACTAGCAGTATTGTTAAAAGTATGCTAAAGTGACAACAATTTTAAAATCGTTGTCTTTGAGAATCATTGATTACATTTTTACAATGATTTTAAACCGTTGTCTTTAGATGCTTTTGGTAAAAAAAAAAACTATATTGGCAAATATTTCGACAACAGGTAAAATCCGCTCGTTGTCTTTGAATTTTTTTCATAATAGTTTATAACCATTGTTTTTATTTATTTATTTTTAATAGTTAAAATTCCAAATCTTTGGCAAACGGTACACAACATTTATTTATAAAAGACGTTATATAAAACACGCCTTTTATAAAATATAGTAAGCACATCAACATCTTTAACTGTTTACAACTTGTATTTACAACATTGTTTTTACAATATACAACATCAACAAAAGTATATGTACACAATGTTTACACATAACTTTTTACAACTCATATGCTACTAAACCTAGTTGCATCTTTAGATTTCTTCGATGCTCAATCCTTTAAAAAGAAGAACAAATCATGTTTACCGTAAATGAATCAATGACAGCTTAATCTGTGGATTTAGCACACAAATTACTTTCTTGCAATAGTAAGTACTACTATATTGAAGCCAAGAGGAAGCGGCTCAGCGAGGACAAGGCGAGCCGCGAGATCTTGGTCTCAACTAGCGACGTGAAAGGCGACGGTGGTCAGCCTATCTAGCGACGAGGAAAAAGGGGGAGAAGAGGAGCAACTTCCATTTCCGCTTGCAACAGAAGGATTCAGGAACAAAATCTAGAGATAGCGACAGTAGATCGTTGGTTGGACGGAGTTGCATTTTAATATTTAGGGTTCTGGGAAATACATTATTATGTCCCTCTTATTTCCACCCACTTATGTCCCTAGAATTTTTTTCGTTCTCATTTATATCCCTCATCCTTTATTTCTGTTCCCAACAATATCCTTACAATTAATTCTACGTGAATATCAGACGGATAGCGCATGTGCTATGTCCGTGACCTAAAAGTCCCAATTCCCCCCATCATCCCTTTATTCCGCGGTGAAGATGCAATATCAAATTGAAATGTAGACATAGGAAAATGACATTTCTTATAGTACGGATTTGTTGGGCCAATCTATGATCCGGAGTGACCATGTATTTTGATGTTTGGGTAAACGGTTTAAGTTAGGATTACCCTTATATTTTGATATGTGTATTGGAGTGTGCAGGTTTACAGGTTACACATATTGACTTAATTGGACGGCTTCGAGTATGGTGAAGGGTGGTATGGAGGCAAGTCGTGGGCTTGTGTGCACTCAAGGGACCATAGATAGCAGGGACAATGAGCCGAGGGGTGGGATTGTGTGCACTCAAGGGACCATGGATAGTAGGGACAATGAGCCGAGGGACGCGGACTTCGAGGCGTACGTGAAGGATGGCATGGAGACAAGTTGGAGGCCTGTGTGCGCATTTGAGGGACGAGGGTCGAAGACGAAGAGGGCGTGAAGGCAACAGTCGAGGCTGTTGGGACCGGGTGCATGCCGACGCGAACACGTATTGTAATTGTTACATAAGTACATGCAGCGGAAACAAAAGCATGAATAATTTCCTAAATTATTCTAACACATATCCTAAGCATGCAATGTGTTCACATAATCGTAATATAAAATTTTTGCAGAAAAGAAAATTACTCTACGAATTACCTTGCGTAATTTGGAAGAAGAGACGAGATCCAACCGTTAGCGTCCCTTGAAAGCTCCGCCTCTATTCGTATCCACGCTAAGTATCGTCGGGATGACTTCGCTAAGTCACGAGTTTCGTGTTCACGAGAACTACAAGATTCTTCGTGAACACGACGAAAATCGAGAGAGTAATCAAATCGAAAGACTCACCACCAAGGTTGGCCGAAGAGGAAGATCGTCGCAAGGAAGAACTTCGTCGCCTTGATGCTTCTCCTTGTGCTCACGGCAAGAAGAAAGAAGGAAGGCCTATGGCCGACCAAGAGAGAGAGAGAGAAGAAAAGGAGAGAGCCCAAGCAATTCTTGGATGGATCCTCTTCCATGGCACCCCTTGGGTCCTTTATATAGGGAGAGGTTTCTTAATACCCAAGCAAACCTCTCCTTGATTATGGAATAATTTCTCAATCAATCCATAATCAAGGCTCTCATGATCAAGCTTCTTCTTCTTGATTATGGAATAATTTCTCAATCAATCCATAATCAAGACTCTTTCTTTTGGCATGATTATATAAAATTTATAAAACAAACCAACCATTAGTTCATTATATAAAAATTTATAAAACAAATCAACCATTGGTTCATTATAAAAATTTATATATATAAAATTTATATAACCTTTTATAAAATAAACTAACCTTTGGTCTATTTTATAAAACAAACCAAAATAGCCTTATCCTCTTATGGTGGTGGCCGGCTATGACAAGAAGAGAGGAGGCCCCCTTCTTGGTCGGCCCATCTAACCCCAATTGGATCAAATCCCTTAATGAATTAAACTTATTTAATTCACCCATTAAGTCTTTAAAAGACTTAGTCATTCTATGCTTCCGATGCGTCTGAAATAAATTCAGTTTTGACTATTGTTTGGACTTACCAAAAATAGTCTATCTCGATTGGAGAATCCAATTCTCAACTCGTTTTAAATCCTTCAAATTACTCGTTATGCGTGTGACCAAATAGGCTTTCAATTTATGTTGGCCGTCCATAATTAACTAATTAATTATAGAACGATCATGAGTGGCACCTAGTAGTACATCATGATCCCCAATTAATTGAAAGATCAACGGTTGATCTCAGAAATGATTCTGAAACCCTTCAGCAGCTATAATGAATCATGCCCCATTCCCTTCACCATCTTATACCCTCTTGGTTCAGGACATGGTCTATGTGTGTCAGTCCCCACTAGGCTGACTACGTCACACCTAGCCCAAGTAACGTTTCCTCGTCCTATTGATTCTAATTACTCTCATGTATTTAAGAGATTCATACTCTGAACATGTCATGCTCTGGCCAGAGGTTTCGAGTAACAATCCGACGATAGGCCTCGGGTATACATCTCCTCGCAAGGAGTGATGAATCCTTTGTAGGCTGTTCAAACATCTTCGGGCACTTCGGCTTATACCCAATCATCTTGGATCCACACCTCCTTGGAGATGCTTGCTTAAGATGTCAAAGTATAAGTCTTCATGACCAAGATGACTTGAACACCACAAGTCAAAGGAACATCGCACTTAAGCTGCAGTAAGAACTTCACTGACATATCTATATGTAGACTACCATATGAAGTTTTACAGTCAGTCACTCCAATGAACTAGTTCCTTTAACTAGCATTCATGTTTATCTCCGGACATCTCCATGTCTCCAGCCAGTGAGAATCAGCTAATTAGAGAATAACTCATGCTAGTCTCAACAGAATTGATAGTGTCCGTATTTATCAATTCATCGACTAGGGACAATTTCAATACTTCACAATTGCACATGTAGAGATAATCACTAGTTGTGAATTCATCACAAATTCTCTCATGTTGTGAATTGTATTGCGGACATTCAGTAAATGAGTTTAAGATCTTAATCAAATAATCATGTATACTCAAATAGTGAATATTCATTTATTAAAAAATAAATGATTACAATCATAAGACGATTGCCTTAGGACACTTCTCTCATGTCACTAACAGAGGCTGCTGGTGAAGAGTCAGCTGAGTGGTGAGCGGTCGAGTGCTGAGGGAATGTATTCGTGGAAATCTTAGAGGTCGAGTGCGGAGAGAAATGTACTCGGGAAGGGAAAACCCTAGGTGACAGTCGATTGGAGTTCTGGCAGTTGACTAGTAAAACCCCACAGCAAGATCAGTCGACTGCCAATGGGGCAGTCGACTGGTAGCGGCTGAAAAATTCGAACGTTGGGCTTGCAACGGTCGAATTAGGGTGGGGGCAGTCGACTGCCCTGGGAGCAATCGACCGGTGGCGGCCAAAACAAAGATAAGTTCTATTTAAGAGGGCTTCGTTTTGGCTGTGGACTCTTGACGAATTTGGCTTTGGTTAAAGGCCAAATAGTAGTCTAAGAGCTTAGAGGTGTGTTCGGGATTGTGGCGAGGTTTCTCCACCCGCAAGGAGCTACATAAGCTAGCCGGAGGGCATCCGGGGAGTGATCCGCCGAAGGATCGAGAGATCGTCCACCTTACGGACTGCCGTGGAGTAGGAGCGTCATCTTCGAACCACGTAAATAGGTTTGAGTTAGCATTGTTTATTATTGTTATTAGTACTTCCGCTTGCGCTTGCTAACGTGATAGGTAGAAAAATCGAAAGAAGCTATTCACCCCCCTTCTAGCTTGCTTGTCACGATCTAACAGAATTTTCATGCATGTTCAGCTACTTAACATAGGATTGGTTATCAGGATATATTGGAGATCCAAACAGAAGATGAAGAAAAACAAGATGAAGAATTACATGCATAATTAGTAGTTTTAGTAGCATTCAGTAACATACACAAGGTGGTATCCAAACAGAATGGCACCCAAATAGGCTACACCAATATACGGAAGCACATTCACAGATGTTCTCTTCTGCAGTTTATCAGAGGGTAGATCCTCAAGCTCACCTGAGAACCAGTCAAAAATTATAACATTTGGCTATCCAACACACAACCCTTAGAAAACAAATTGTAACTTTGCTTGTATGCTGAGTTTTCGATAACAAGGAATACTTTTCTACCATAAATCCTAAGTTTATATGATCCTGTGATCTCAATTCCCAAAGAAAGGAATCGATGATATGAAATGTTAGTTCCATTATTTCCTATCGCATAAGCAGCAAAAAAACAATACTCGGAAACAAGAGCTGGTTCCCGCTAAATGAAGGGGATGAGGGGGAAATCAGGAACTTTAGGAAGGATTTTTAAGTCATGTGCGCAACACATGCGCTTTCCGTCTGATATTCACCGAGAATTAACAGTAGCTATATTGTTTGGAACAAAAATAAAAGATGAAGGATATAAATAGGAATGCAAAAGTTCTAGGGATATAAGTGGGAAAACTCGGAAACAAGAAAGACATATTAATGTATTTCTCCAAAAAAATGCGAATGGGGGAAATGCTAAGGAGTTTAGGCATGGACAAAACTTTCTAAGAGAAAGATGGCGGTAACAGAATGTTGGATATTTTATATCATGGACTAGCATAAATAATTTAATTATATATATTTTGATTAATTAGATGTCAAATCATGTGAATATGGTGTTGTTTAGTTATTGTTATTGGGCTTAGCTATAATGGGCAGGCTTGGCCCATTCTTCCTAGTTTTGCAGAGGCCCCTATTCCTAACCCTAATATAAAGTAGTCGTTGCCCCATTGAAACGACGACGGTTTTTTTTTTGTGATTGACGGGGTGATAGGAGGAGTTACTCTCTGCCGCTTCAATTCTCGCGTAAGAAATAATGGATTCGATAATGTCTTCCGCTCCAGGTAATTCTAACGCCTAATTATATCTATTGCATGTATCTATCACTTGCCGTATTTAGAATTGGATTTCGATCTATCGTTAAACAATGAATTTCATATCGTCAAAACATTGGATTCCGATTTAAAAAATTAGGTCTTCAAATGGTATCAGAGCCTATCTAATTCTGATACGACAGTGAATTTTCTATTTAAATTAGGTGTTAAAGATTTAGTCCGAATTCTTTTCTGGTTCAAGAGCGAATCTGAAACGAAGGAAGAACTTGAATCGTAATTAGCTTAGCAATTAATTCTTTTCTCTCGGATTTTTTTTTTGAATAAATTGATCGATTAATGATCTGTACGTGATTATTTTTTTGTTTTTTTGGAATTAATTGACTGAGCAATTTTAATTAAGAAAAAAAAAGGTTCCTTTTGGAATTAATTAGCTTATGACATATTTTGCCATTCTGTAGGTGGTTATTTTTTTTTGTTTTTTTTTGGAATTAATTGACCGAAGCAATTTTAATTAAGAAAAAAAATGCACGTTGATCAAATGTTTCTGCACGTTGATCAAGAACAAATAAATAATTGCGGCATAAACAAATAAGTAATTGGTGCGATGTCACTCTATTTTTTTTGGACTCTCAATTGAGTTTCGGAACATTGACCAAAACAAATAAATAATTATTTTGTTTGTGCATATTTTGATTATTATGATATGTCATATTGCTATTATGAAATCTTATGATACATTTTGAGGTATGCTAATTTTAGACCACTTGATACTATTTTGGGTATTTTTCATAGTAGTGAGCTCGCCTTCGCGGGACAGATTATGATAAAATACTATTATTGGAAAATTATTGTTATTAATGTGGCGTTAGGAATTATTTTGATAATGCACCTACCCTATCGGTTTGTCTTTATTGATATAGTTCCTAATGATTGGTAATTATATTTTAAAGTTCTCAATATCCTCTCGATATTAGCTTTAAGAATATAATTATTTTTGTGATATGAGAGTTATTTTATGCATTGTAATTCGGGACCCTTCGGCGGGATTGCTTTTGCATGAGATAATTTTATTATGGTCATAAGTTCTATTTCTTTTGTTGGATATGCTTGATAACAACTCTCCCATTAATGTACAAATTCCAGCTTTACCTATGAGTATGAACTCTTTACCAAAGTTGAATGGAACTAATTATGAGGACTGGGTTGACTCTGTTAAGTTGTTCCTTGCTATTTCTAACGTTGATGCTGCCCTTACTGAGACTGAGCCTGAAGTTCCCACACCTGAATCTTCCGCTGCTATTATAACCAAACATGATAAATGGGTTCATTCTAATAAAGTGTGTCTGATGACTATGAAGTTCACTATGGACAAGACCATCAAAGATAATATTCCTGAGACAAACAGTGCTAAAGAATTTCTTGTGTCTGTGGGCAAGAAATTTAAGAAATTTGACAAGACAGAAAAAGCCTCCTATCTTTCATTACTGACTAAAACTAGATATGATGGTGTATCAGGTGTGCGCGAGCATGCCATGAAGCTCACCAATTGGTACAACAAGTTAAAATCCATGAAAGTGGAATTGGGAAGTGATTTTTTGGTCTGGCAAGTATTAGACTCTCTTCCTTCTGAATTTGATGTTCTTAAAACTTCCTATAATGCACAAAAGGAGGAGTGGTCTATTGATGAGCTTGTAGCCATTCTTAGTCAGGAGGAGCAAAATATGAGAAAGGGTAAAGAACAAGTTGTTCAGTTGGTTTCTCATAAGAGTCATGAGCAAAAGAAGAAATATTTTAAGGGGAAGAGTAACAAGCCTCAATTCAAGAAGAAGTGGAGTGATAAATCAGGACCTTCCTCAGTTCATGAAGGTGGTGACTCATCTGGTATTAAAAAGAGATTTAATGGCAATTGCAAGTTTTGTGATGTATTTGGGCACAAACAATCTGACTGTTTTAAGTTTAAGAAGTGGTTAGAGATGAAGCAAAAGCAAAACCAAAAGCAAGGTATTCATCGTGCTCTAGTGTGCTTTGAATCTAATCTTATAGATGTACCTTCTCATACTTGGTGGTTAGACTCTGGTACGACAATTCATATTACAAAATCTGTGCAGGAGCTCAAAACCAGGAGAAGACCAAATGAAGAGGAGGTGTCTGTTGCAGTTGGAAATGGAATGAATGTCAAAGTAGAGCACATAGGAGTAGTTGCTTTAAAATTAAGTGGTGGACATGAGTTGATTTTGCAAGACACCGTTTGTGTACCTTCTATGAGAAGGAATTTAATTTCTGTTTCTGTTTTGGATGATTGTGGTTACTCCTTCCATTTTGGATCCAATAAAGTTATTTTATATTATGATTCTACTATTGTTGGTTATGGTGTCAAGTTGAATGGTATGTATATGTTGAATCTTGATCCTCTTTCTATTGAAACTCGTCATACCAATGTTAATAATGTTGTTGGGCAAAAACGTGGAAAAGCCATTGAAAACTCTTCTATGTTGTGGCATAAGAGATTGGGACATATATCTCGAGAACGGATGGAGAGATTAATCAAGGAGAATATTCTTCATAGTGTGGACTTCTCAGATTTTGGCACTTGTGTTGATTGTGTGAAAGGGAAGCTTGCTGCTGGAGTTAGAAAGAATAGAGTTGTTAGAAGTGATGGGATACTGCAGTTGATTTATACAGATATATGTGGGCCAATTACTCCCATTGCTTTAGGAGGATATAGATATTTCATTACTTTTATTGATGATTTTTCAAGGTTTGGCTGGATTGATTTGTTGCGTGAAAAATCAGACTCTTTAGATGCTTTTAAGACTTTTAAAGCTGCCGTTGAGTTGAAATTTGGCACACAGGTTAAGAGTGTTAGATCTGATAGAGGTGGCGAATTCTATGGAAGGTATGATGAAACTGGCAGGAATCCTGGTCCCTTTGCAAGGTTTTTACAGGATTGTGGTATTGAGGCACAGTATACTATGCCTGGCACTCCGCAGCAAAATGGTGTTGTTGAAAGGCGAAATCGCACTTTCATGGAGATGGTTAGATGTATGCTTAGCCATTCAAGTCTTCCTGATTTTCTATGGGGAGAGGCCTTAAGGACAGCAGCTTATATTTTAAATCATGTGCCAAGTAAGTCAGTTCCAAGGACCCCATATGAACTTATGACAGGGAGAAGGCCTACTTTGAAGCATTTTCGTGTCTGGGCCTGTAAGGCAGAAGTCAAGGTCTACAATCCAGAAATAAAGAAGCTTGATCCTAAGACTATTAGTGGATTTTTTGTAGGATATTGTATTGGATCTAGGGGTTCTAGATTTTATTGTCCAACTCATACCACTAGAGTTGTTGAATCTGAACGTGCTATCTATTTTGAAAGCAATTTAGAACATGTAGCAACTCAGGAGCCACGTGTAGTTAACTTCAGAGAAGAGTATGTTAATATTCCTGTACCTATTACTCCTTTGCCTGAATCTATGCCAGTCATTACTACTCATGATGAAGCCACGAATCCCATTATTGATACTAATGTTGATATGCATGTTGATTATAATGTTCAGAATCCTGATGTTATTATGCCTAATGTTGATATGCATGCTGACAATGATGTTCAGAACCCTGATGTTACTATGCCTCAATTGAGGCGATCTCAACGTGTTTCCACGTCTACAGGGTCTACTAGGTTCAAGGATTATGTTGTTTATTTGCAGGAACATGAGTTTACATGTGTAGGGGATTCTGACCCTATTACTTTTCGTGAAGCCATTTCTAACTCTCATAGTTCACAGTGGCTGGTTGCTATGGAAGATGAATTAGCTTCTATGCGAAAGAATGATGTTTGGGATTTGGTGGTATTGCCCGAAGGTTGCAAATCTGTTGGTTGTAAATGGGTATTTAAGACCAAACGTGATGCTAAAGGAGAGATAGAGAGGTACAAGGCCAGACTTGTTGCTAAAGGGTACAACCAGAGAGAAGGCATAGATTACACTACAAAAATAACTGTTGGTGCAATCTTGGTTAGGTCAGGGTTGACCTAGTTTGACAAAGCTCAGGTGAGCTTGAGTCTAGCAAAGCTCGGGTGAGCTTGAGGTGTATGTTTCGATGTTTGATAATGATGTTTGAGTGGTCATGATGTGTGAGTCAAGTGGGTCAAGGTTGACTGTAGACTTGGCATGGGAAAAGACCTAGTGGGACTAGGCACACCTAGTGAGACTAGGTGAAGTCCAGGTGGATCGGGGAGATCGCACGCTGGCATGGAAAAAGACCTAGTGGGACTAGGCACACCTAGTGGGACTAGGTGAAGTCTAGGTGGATCGGGGAGATCGCACGCTGGCAAGGGAAAAGACCTAGTGGGACTAGGTGAAGTCCAGATGGATCGGGGAGATTGCATGCTGGCAAGGTGGAAGTCTACCGAGAGACTAGACCTAACTCGAGGGTTAGGCGAATCTGGTTGGGAACCAGGTCAAGTCCGAGCTGGGAGCTAGGCAGTAAAAATTCAGGTCGGTCAACGGGGTTGACTGGATACTTGGTAGGGGATCCTAGACTTGTGGGAGCAAGTTAGGTTGGACTCAATCGATTGGGTAATCGATTGAGTGAATCGATCAGTGGATCGATTAAGGAGGTTTTTGCGAGAGGACAGAGGGTGGCTGAATCGATTGGGTAATCGATTCAGCCTTCCCTTAATCGATTGGTCAATCGATTAAGGTGTCTCTTGATCGATTGGGGTAATCGATCACAGAGTTTGCGCGAGAGAACAGAGAAGCTCTGAATCGATTGGGTAATCGATTCAGGGCACGGGTAATCGATTGGCTAATCGATTACCGTTCGAAAACTAGCCGTTGAACGGCTAAATCCTACGTGGTAATCGATTGGGTAATCGATTACCAAACCCTAGGTGTCGGGTATAAGGTCTTTCGCGCAGGTTTGAAGGAGTATCTCTTCTCCTATTCTTCTCCTCCTTCGGTGCCATCTCAAGGGAAGTCTTGGAGGACATTGCTGCTGCAATTCCAAGGTTCTAGAGGCAACCACAAGCTTGAAGATAGCAAGGAAAGCAAAGTGAGCTTAATATTGTAAATCTTGTAAGATTTTCCATTGTATTTTTGCTTCCTCTTGTTGTATCTCATTGTAAGCTTGTAAGAGGTTTCTCCACCTCAAGAAGGAGACTTTCATAGTGTATGAGAGTGTGAGGAGAGTGGACCCTTGGATTAGTCACCCGACCGGGGTGGATACCAAGTAAAATCCAAGTGTTAGCGATTGCTTGAAGTCTTCCGCCGCGACAAATCATCTACAAGTGAATCGAAGCTAATCACCCCCCCCTCTAGCTCGCCAATCGGTCCCAACAAGTGGTATCAGAGCAAGGTTGCTCTTATTTGGACTCATCGCCAAGAGGGCAAGAGCTAGAGGAAGAAGAAGAAGTTGGAAGAAACCCTAATTTCAAGAAGTCATCATCAAGGGGTTTAAATTTCAAGAATGGAGTTTGGCTATGATACAAGGGCACCTCCACCATTCGACAAGGCGAATTTTGGTCTTTGGAAGTCAAAGATCGAAAATTATTTCATGATGGAGATAGAGCAATGGTTTGCTCTAATGGAGGGTTTTGAAGCTCCAACAAACTCAAAAGGAAAACTCCTCAAGAAAAGCAAATGGAATGAGGAGCAAATCAAGAGATGCGAGGCCAACTACAAAGTGATCAAGCTATTGGTCAACCTTTTGCCAAGCACCATCTTAGACAAGATTGGAGAATTCGGAGATGCCAAAGAGCTATGGAGCAAATTGGCAAGGATTCATGAAGACCCCTCCACTATACCAAATCAAGACAAATCCGAAGAGGGAATTTCATCGGAGGAAGAAGATTCGGAAGTTGAGAGATGCTCAACATCCGAAGATGAAGCTCTAGAGGTCTCCACTTCAAGGGTTGAAGAGGAGCAAGATGTGCCATTGGCATCGGATCAAAGAAAAGCGTCAACATCATCATCCGAGGTCAATGAGGAGAAAGAAGAAGTCTCCACCTCTAGGATTGAGAGGGAGCAAAGGCCATTCACTCCGGAAAAGGAAGAAGCTTCTACCTCCGGATCAAGTGAAGAGTCATGCAACACCCCTACAAGCAAAGGTATAAAAATTTCAATTTGCAAAAATAAAGATCACATTATTTGCTTTGAGTGTAGGGAAAGAGGACACTACAAGAGTAAGTGTCCAAGATTGGTCAAGAAGAAGGTGCAAATGGCACCCAAGACCAAGGGAAAGACAAAGGAGGTCGACCCCGTGGCAAAGAAAGATAAGAAGCACATTGTGTGCTTCTCATGCAAGCAAAAAGGACATTATCGAAATCAATGTCCAAAGGGGAAGGATCCGACCAAAGTCAAAAGGAGGAGCTCAAGTCAAGGGGGAGTCTCCAAGATTAAGCCTAAGGTACCATTAGGTAATGGTAATTCTCTTCATCATGATAATATGCATACTAAAGAAAATTTTTATCATTTTAATGCAATTTATCATGAAAATAGGAGGCATGAGAAACCTAAGGAAAACTATAGAGCTTTCCATGCTAGGACTACCAAATCTAAGGATAGAGAAAATATTAGATCTTTTCATGGTAGACCTACCCATTCCAAGGCTAAGAATAATAATCACCAAGGCTATATTAGAAAACCAAGCCTTGAGGATGTAATGATTGAAAATCAAGTTTTGAGGTCAAAACTTGATAAATTAGAAAAATCCCTTAGAAAAATAGAAAATCTATTAAAGGGATCAAAAGGTCAAAACCTAGATCTAGGAAGTCAAGGACCTTCTAGGAGCAAGAAAGGTTTGGGATACAAACCTAAGACTAAGGATGATGGTCCATCCTATCATAGAGTTCCATATAAATATGGAACTAAATCTAGGTCTAGAAGTCAAGTCAAGGCCACAAGGGAAGCTATCCCTAGGGTTGACCAAGACAAGACAAAGGTGACTAAGGCTTCCGAAAAGTCTAGAAAAGTCACTAGGAAGGTATCAAGGGAAGGTATCCCTAGTGAATACCTAGAACACCCAAGGAGCACCAATAGGTTTTGGGTTCCTAAGAGTGTGTTCGCCACACCCTAGATAGGTCTAGGGAGTGTCAACTCTAATTGGAAGGGTAGTTAACCCAACCTTGATGAAGTTGGCACTTTGGGACATTTTCAAGGAGTTATTATCCTTGAAAATGAAGGATTCATTTATTTACTCTAGGAGGAGTAAATTTGTGCCAAACTATATTTTTGGAGGATTAAACTTGATAAAGTTGGCACAACTAGGTTAAAATCCAAAGATAGGCCAAGTTGGGGAGTTTTGGCATTATCTTCGAAATTAGGGCTAAGTTAGGATTATCAATGGCTTAGCGATGAGTTATTGATACTTAGATAGGAAATCTAGGTATTTTCTTTTATGCTAATATGCCATGTTTTGTATGCCCTATCACATGTCATGACATCATAAATTCATCATTCATATTTTATTATGAAAATATTACATGTCATGTCATACATAGTCATTAATCATGCATAAATCAATTTTTATTGAAATTAAGGACATTGGCATTAATTGACATCCTAGGTGGATGATCAAGGTTTATAATGTCTAGGTAGAAATGCATGAACCCTTAGATTAGGGAGAACATGACTTTTACATCTCACTAAGACTATAAGGTGACTTGTATGTGCTTTTGAGACACACTAGAAGCAAGTGAGATGTTAGGGTGATGAACAAAACTCAAGGTGTTAATAAAGTGCATAAAATTGAGTTTTAGTCTCATCAAAATAAGAATTTTAAATGAACTCCAATCATTGGGAAAGCTAATGTACAAGTCATGTGCATTTAGCCCAAGGAACATGGTTGGAAATTGTTTTTGAAAATCATTTTAAAACTATCTTGGAAAACCTTGGTGAAGACTATCTTTTGATAGCACTCATCATTGATGAATTGGATACAAAATAGAGTAAAACATTGAAGTATTTCAATGGTTTCCAATTTTGTGTCAATCTTTGGAAATGAAGGTTATTTTCATAGAAAACTATTTTTCCATGATAGTATATGGTATAAATAATGTCTACACAAAATTTTAAAATTTTTTGAATTTTGTAGAATTATTGAGGAGTTTCTGAAATTCGAATCTGAAATTGTTTTCAGAAATCAGAAACTCCCAATCGATCAGGCAATCGATTGGGACAGTAACTCAATCGATTGGTCAATCGATTGAGAAGTCTTTTTACGAGCACAGAAGCTCGTGTAGTCGATCCGGTGATCGATTACAGGTAGCCGTAATCGATCGGCTGATCGATTAAGGCAGGTCGTAATCGATTGGTTCCCAACGCCAATCGATTGGTAAGTCTGAAACTGTCTAGTTTCAGTCCGTTAACCCATTTTTGAGTAACCTACTAATCCCTAACCCCTTGAAATACTTTTATAAGTATATTTGGGTAAATTTCATTGTGAAATCAAAAAGGGAAATGGTTTGGTGAACATTTAAGGGTTAAGGAGAGATTTTGGGTTCAAACTTTGAATTTCAAAATCTCAATTACCTCAAGTTGAGTTTTCCTAAAGGTTTAGGAACTCAAAAATCATTGTTGATGCAATGATAGAGGTTTAGAGCATGTTTTGAGGGGGAGGTCTTCCTTAACAACATGTGGTTGAATTTTTATTTTTTTTATAAGTGAATGAATGGAGATTGGGAATCTTCATGAATGCTCATGGGTGAGCATGGGTTTAAAATGAAAGGTATGGGACTTTCATTGAATGTGCCTTTGACCATATAGACTGTCGGGGAGCGGTTTGATGTGTGTCAAAGGGGGAGAAATATGGGAGAGATGGAAAGGCTAATAGGGATTAGTCTTTCTCAAACATATTGTCAAACATCAAAAAGGGGGAGATTGTTGGTGCAATCTTGGTTAGGTCAGGGTTGACCTAGTTTGACAAAGCTCAGGTGAGCTTGAGTCTAGCAAAGCTCGGGTGAGCTTGAGGTGTATGTTTCGATGTTTGATAATGATGTTTGAGTGGTCATGATGTGTGAGTCAAGTGGGTCAAGGTTGACTGTAGACTTGGCATGGGAAAAGACCTAGTGGGACTAGGCACACCTAGTGAGACTAGGTGAAGTCCAGGTGGATCGGGGAGATCGCACGCTGGCATGGAAAAAGACCTAGTGGGACTAGGCACACCTAGTGGGACTAGGTGAAGTCTAGGTGGATCGGGGAGATCGCACGCTGGCAAGGGAAAAGACCTAGTGGGACTAGGTGAAGTCCAGATGGATCGGGGAGATTGCATGCTGGCAAGGTGGAAGTCTACCGAGAGACTAGACCTAACTCGAGGGTTAGGCGAATCTGGTTGGGAACCAGGTCAAGTCCGAGCTGGGAGCTAGGCAGTAAAAATTCAGGTCGGTCAACGGGGTTGACTGGATACTTGGTAGGGGATCCTAGACTTGTGGGAGCAAGTTAGGTTGGACTCAATCGATTGGGTAATCGATTGAGTGAATCGATCAGTGGATCGATTAAGGAGGTTTTTGCGAGAGGACAGAGGGTGGCTGAATCGATTGGGTAATCGATTCAGCCTTCCCTTAATCGATTGGTCAATCGATTAAGGTGTCTCTTGATCGATTGGGGTAATCGATCACAGAGTTTGCGCGAGAGAACAGAGAAGCTCTGAATCGATTGGGTAATCGATTCAGGGCACGGGTAATCGATTGGCTAATCGATTACCGTTCGAAAACTAGCCGTTGAACGGCTAAATCCTACGTGGTAATCGATTGGGTAATCGATTACCAAACCCTAGGTGTCGGGTATAAGGTCTTTCGCGCAGGTTTGAAGGAGTATCTCTTCTCCTATTCTTCTCCTCCTTCGGTGCCATCTCAAGGGAAGTCTTGGAGGACATTGCTGCTGCAATTCCAAGGTTCTAGAGGCAACCACAAGCTTGAAGATAGCAAGGAAAGCAAAGTGAGCTTAATATTGTAAATCTTGTAAGATTTTCCATTGTATTTTTGCTTCCTCTTGTTGTATCTCATTGTAAGCTTGTAAGAGGTTTCTCCACCTCAAGAAGGAGACTTTCATAGTGTATGAGAGTGTGAGGAGAGTGGACCCTTGGATTAGTCACCCGACCGGGGTGGATACCAAGTAAAATCCAAGTGTTAGCGATTGCTTGAAGTCTTCCGCCGCGACAAATCATCTACAAGTGAATCGAAGCTAATCACCCCCCCCCTCTAGCTCGCCAATCGGTCCCAACAATAACGAGGTTTTGCGACGGACAATTATAATTGTCTGTCGCAAATAGCGACGGATATATAGTATCCGTCGCCAAAGTTGCGCGGCAAGTCAAACTCCTAATTATAGCGACGGACATGGTCAAAGTCCGTCGCTATTGCGACGGATATTTTTAGAAATCCGTCGCTAATGTTAGGCGACGTGTCAATGTCCGTCGCTAAGTCTGTCGCTATTGCGACGGACAAGTCAACTCGTCGCTAATGTTAGGCGACGAGGCAATATCCGTCGCTAAGTCCGTCGCTATTGCGACGGACAAGTCAACCCGTCGCTAATCTTGCGACGGACAAGTTAGTCCGTCGCAAAATTACTTAAAAAACCCGACCCCCCCTCCCCCGCAGCCACGCAAACCCTAGCGACCGATTCTTCTCCGGCGATTCTTCTCCGGCGATTCTCCTCCGGCGAACTCTCCTGCGCTCCCAGGTACGCGAGTTAGTTCCATTTGCCGTATATTATCGTTTTTTTGTGATCACGCGCCGATGTCGTCTTCTCCGGCCAACCACCGCTCTTGGCACGGCCGCGCGCGTCCTCCGGCGGTCTCGCGCCGCTTGCTCGCGGTCGCGGCCCAGTGCGGCCGGCCGGCGCCTTCTGCCACCGTCCGACGGGCCTGCGGCCGGCCGGCGGCCGGCCGGCGGCCCCTGCTGTGGCCGACACATGTGTACAGTCAAAAAAAAAAATTAATTGAATTAATTAATGTTAATTGATTCGATTAGATTAATTAATTGAATTCAGTTAATTAATTAGAATTAAACAATGTGTATTTAATTATCAAATATTTTATTTATTTTAGTTTAATTGTTTCATTAATTTGATTATTAGGATGATTAATTGTTTGATTAGTGTAATTATTTTGATAAATTTTTTCATTACTTGTTCTATTAATTAGATTTTGTTTGATTAGTTTTAGATTAATCAAATTATATCATGTTTGATTAATAAGAGTTATTTTTTTAGTATACCATTAATATCACATTTTAATATGTGTGGTTTGATTGAATGTGGAGGAGCTCAAGTCAAGGGGAGCCTCCAAGAATAACACTAAGGTACCATTAGGTAATGGCACTTATTTTCATCATGATAATATGCATGCTAGAGATAACTAATTATCATTTTAATGCTATTTATCATGAAAATAGGAGGTATATAAAACCTAAGGAAAACTATAGAGCTTTCCATGCTAGGACTACCACCTCTAAGGATAGGGAACAAATTAGGGATTTCCAAGGTAGACCTACCCAATCCAAGGCTAAGAAAAACAATCACCAAGGCTATATTAGAAAACCAAGCCTTGAGGAGGTATTGATTGAAAATCAAGTTTTGAGGTCAAAACTTGATAAATTAGAAAAATCCCTTAAGAAAATAGAAAATCTATTTAAGGGATCAAAAATTCAAAACCTAGATCTAGGGAAACCATGACCCTCTAGGAGAAAGAAAGGTTTGGGATACAAACCTAAAACCAAGGATGATGGTCCATCATATCATAGAGTTCCATATAATTATGGAACTAAATCTAAATCTAGGAGTCAAGTCAAGGTCGCAAGGGAAGCCATCCCTAAGGTTGACCAAGACAAGACCAAAGTGACTAAGGATTTGGAGAAGCCTAGGAGAGTCACTAGGAAGGTATCAAGGGAAGTCATCCCTAGTGAATACCTAGAACACCCAAGGAGCACCAATAGGTTTTGGGTTCCTAAGAGTGTGTTTGCCACACCCTAGATAGGTTTAGGGAGTGTCAACTCTAATCGGAAGGGTAGTTAACCCAACCTTGATGAAGTTGGCACTTTGGGACATTTTCAAGGAATTACTATCCTTGAAAATGGAGGAATCAATTATTTACTCTAGGAGGAGTAAATTTGTGCCAAACTATATTTTTGGAAGATTAAACTTGATAAAGTTGGCACAACTAGGTTAGAATCCAAAGATAGGCCAAGTTGGGGAGTTTTGGCATTATCTTGGAGATTAGGGCAAACCTAGGATTATCAATGGCTTAGCGATGAGTTAATGATACTTAAATAGGAAATCTAGGTATTTTCTTTTATGCTACTATGCCATGTTTGTATGCCCTATCACATGCCATGACATCATAATTCATCATTCATATTTTATTATGAAAATATTACATGTCATGTCATACATACATCATATAGTTATAATTTCTTTTGAAAATCCTAATATGATGCATGTCATAGTCATTAATCATGCATAAATCAATTTTTATTGAAATTAAGGACATTGGCATTAATTGACATCCTAGATGGATGATCAAGGTTTATAATGTCTAGGTAGAAATGCATGAACCCTTAGATTAGGGAGAATATGACTTTTACATCTCACTAAGACTATAAGGTGACTTGTATGTGTTTTTGAGACACACTAGAAGCAAGTGAGATGTTAGGGTGATGAACAAAACTCAAGGTGTTAATAAAGTGCATAAAATTGAGTTTTAGTCTCATCAAAATAAGAATTTAAATGAACTCCAATCATTGGGAAAGCTAATGTACAAGTCATGTGCATTTAGCCAAGGAACATGGTTGGAAATTGTTTTTGAAAAACATTTTAAAACTATCTTGGAAAACCTTGGTGAAGGCTATCTTTTGATAGCACTCATCATTGATGAATTGGATACAAATAGAGTAAAACATTGAAGTATTTCAATGGTTTCAAATTTTGTGTCAATCTTTGAAAAAGGAGGTTATTTTCATAGAAAACTATTTTTCCTTGATAGTATATGGTATAAATAATATCTACACAAAATTTCAAATTTTTCGAATTTTGTAGAATTATTTAGGGGTTTCTGAATTTCGGATCTGAAATTGTTTTCAGAATTCAGAAACTCCCAATCGATCGGGTGATCGATTGAGCTCATAGCCAATCGATTGATCAATCGATTGAGAGGTCTTTTTACGAGCACAGAAGCTCGCGTAATCGATCCGGTAATCGATTACAGGTAGCCGTAATCGATCAGTTGATCGATTAAGGCAGGTCGTAATCGATTGGTTCCCAACACCAATCGATTGGTAAGTCTGAAACTGTCTAGGTTCAGTCCGTTAACCCATTTTTGAGTAACCTACCAATCCCTAACCCCTTGAAATACTTTTATAAGTATATTTGGGTATATTTCATTGTGAAATCAAAAAGGGAAATGGTTTGGTGAACATTTAAGGGTTAAGGAGAGATTTTGATTCAAGTTTTGAATCCCAAAATCTCAATCACCTCAAATTGAGTTCTCCTAAAGATTTAGGAACTCAAAAACATTGTTGGTGCAATGTTAGAGGTTTAGAGCATGTTTTGAGGGGGAGGTCTTCCTTAACAACATGTGGATGCATTTTCTTTTTGGAATAAGTGAATGAATGGAGATTGGGAATCTTCATGAATGCTCATGGGTGAGCATGGGTTTGAAATGAAAAGTATGAGATTTTCATTATGTATACCTTTGACCATACAGACTCTCAGGGAGAAAATTGATGTGTGTCAAAGGGGGAGAAAATTGAAAGGCTAATAGGGTTTAGTCTTTCTCAAACATATTGTCAAACATCAAAAAGGGGGAGATTGTTGGTGCAATCTTGGTTAGGTCAGAGTTGACCTAGTTTGACAAAGCTCGGGTGAGCTTAGGTCTGGTAAGCTTGGGAAGCTTATGGAATGGTCGTATGTTTCGATGTTTGATAATGATGTTTGAGTGATCGTGATGTGTGAGTCAAGTGGGTCAAGGTTGACTGGAGGCTTGACTGGAAAAGACCTAGTGGGACTAGGCACACCTAGTGGGACTAGGTGAAGTCCAGGTAGATCGGGGAGATCGTACGCTGGCAAGGGAAAAGACCTAGTGTGACTAGGCACACCTAGTGGGACTAGGTGAAGTCCAGGTAAATCGGGGAGATCGTACGCTGGCATGGCAAAAGACCTAGTGGGACTAGGCACACCTAGTGGGACTAGGTGAAGTCCAGGTAGATCGGGGAGATCGTACGCTGGCAAGGAAAAAGACCTAGTGGGACTAGGTGAAGTCCAGATGGATCGGGGAGATCGCATGCTGGTAAGGTGGAAGTCTACCGAGAGACTAGACCTAACTCGAGGGTTAGGCAAATCTGGTTGGGAACCAGGTTAAGTCCGAGCTGGGAGCTAGGCAGTAGAAATCCAGGTTGGTCAACGGGGTTGACCGGACACTTGGTAGGGGATCCTAGACTTGTGGGAACAAGTTAGGTTGGACTCAATCGATTGAGTAATCGATTGAGTGAATCGATCAGTGGATCGATTAAGGAGGTTTTTGCGAGAGGACAGAGGGTGGCTGAATCGATTGGGTAATCGATTCAGACTTCCCTTAATCGATTGGTCAATCGATTAAAGTGTCTCTTGATCGATTGGGGAAATCGATCACGGAGGTTTGCGCGAGAGAACAGAGAAGCTCTGAATCGATTGGGTAATCGATTCAAGGCACTGGTAATCGATTGGCTAATCGATTACGGTTCGAAAACTAGCCGTTGAACGGCTAGATCCTACGTGGTAATCGATTGGTCAATCGATTACCGAACCCTAGGCGTCGGGTATAAGGGTTTTCACGCAGGTTCTTTGGCGTAACTCTTCTCCTATTCTTCTCTTCCTTCGGTGCCATCTCAAGGGAAGTCTTGGAGGACATTGCTGCTGCAATTCCAAGGTTCTAGAGGCAACCACAAGCTTGAAGATAGCAAGGATAGCAAAGAGAGCTTAAACACTGTAAATCTTGTAAGATTTTGTATTGTATTTTGCTTCCTTTTGTTGTATCTTCTTGTAAGCTTGTAAGAGGTTTCTCCACCTCAAGAAGGAGATCTTTCATAGTGTATGAGAGAGTGAGGAGAGTGGATCCTTGGATTAGTCACCCGACCGGGGTGGATACCAAGTAAATCCTTTGTGTTAGCGTTTGCTCGAGTCTTCCGCCGCGACAAATCATCACGAAGCAAATCGGAGCTAATCACCCCCCCCTCTAGCTCGTCTACCGGTCCCAACAGAATATTCTTGGGAAATTCTCAAATAGCTCCAAGACCCTAGACATGATCCTAAATGCCCAAAGGGCAGTCTACAATAGGGCCGGTATTGGTTATCGCCCTAAGGAACCGTCATTTGTGTCTCTTATGTCTAGGACTGACATGAGACAATCTAGGACACCCAAAAACCAAAAGAAAGTTGTCAAGGCATGGGTGCCTAAGTCATGTTTAGTTGATGCTTTAGGTCCCAAGGTTTGGGTGCCTAAGACTTCTATTTTTCGAATTGTGTAGGTTATGATTGAGGGGGAGTATCTATCAACTTGGTTTGTTGATAGTGGATGCTCCAAACACATGACCGGGGATAGATCATTGTTTACCACATTTCACAAGAAGAGTAGAGGTAATGTATCTTTTGGTAATAATGGTAGTCTTAAGGTCATAGGAATAGGAGACATTCAAATATCCGAATGTCTTAGAATCTCAAATGTCCTTCTAGTCAAGGGGATGAAGTTTAATCTCCTAAGTGTCAGTCAATTGTGCGACACGGGTTACATAATTGACTTCCAACCAAGTCAATGTCTAGTTAGACAAAATGACACCTTGGACACGGTACTAGTAGGAGCAAGAGTAGACACTATTTAATCAGTTTCTTTTAAAAGTGCTACTAATACTTTTGCTAAGTGTTTCATGTCAAAAGAAGAAGAGTCCACACTTTGGCACCGGAGGCTAGCACATGTGAACATGAAGAACATCCGGAAGTTGGCCAACAAGGGACTAGTTTGAGGCTTACCGAGCATCAAGTATGGAAAAGAAAAATTATGTGATGCGTGTCAAATGGGTAAGCAAACAAAATCTGCACATAAAGGTAAAAGCACTGTATGTACTTCCAATGCTTTAGATTTACTCCACATGGATCTATTTGATTATAGTACTATCATATCATTGAATGGAAGTAGATATTGCTTTGTTATCATTGATGATTTCACTAGATATACATGGACTTTCTTTTTAAAATATAAGGACCAAACCTTAGATATTTTCATTTCTTTTTGTAGAAGAGTTGAAAATGAAAAATCATTAACAATTAAGACAATTAGAAGTGATCATGGAGGTGAATTTCAAAACCAAAGGTTTCTAGAATTTTGTCAAGATAAGGGTTATAGACATGAGTTCTCTACTCCTAGAACACCACAACAAAATGGTGTTGTAGAGAGGAAGAACCGTGTTCTTCAAGAGGCTGCACGAAGCATGCTTAATGAGTACTCACTCCCGAGTTACTTATGGGCTGAAGCTGTAAATACAGCTTGCTATGTGAAAAATCGAGTTCTCATCCATAGGTTTTTAGGAAAGACTCCCCATGAAATTTGGTTTGGGAAACCACCTTCGGTTAAACACCTTAGGGTGTTTGGTTGTAAGGTGTTCATCCTAAACACCAAGGATCACCTTGGAAAGTTCACGGCAAAGGCTGATGAAGGGATACTAGTCGGGTACTCCTTCGTTAGTAAAGCCTACCGAGTCTACAACAAGAAAACTAGATTAGTTGAAGAGTCTTCTGATGTGGTTTTTGAAGAAATTCCGAAGTCAATTGACCAATCAGAAAATGCAGAAGGAGTTCAACTCAAACTAAGGAGACTTAGTTTGAATGAAATTCCAAGTGTTGTTGATGGTGATGAGTCGGATGACGGTGAGCCTAGACAACCCATTGATCAGCCGGATCCTGAGGCTGAACTTTTGTCTAGTTAACCCGTTCAAGAAGCACCACCAACACCAAGGCAAACTAGACTAGCCTCTAGTCATCCCAAGACCAAATTGTTGGAGACATCCATCAAGGGGTTATGACTAAATCATTCTTCCGGTATGAGGCTAATGAAGTTGCTATAATTTCCGAAATTGAATCTAGAAAAATTGATGAAGCATTAAATTATCCCGATTGGATTATCGCGATGCAAGATGAACTAGGTCAATTTGAAAGGAGTCAAGTTTGGGACTTAGTCCCTAGACCTAAGAAGACCACCATTATTGGAACCAAATGGGTCTTCAAAAATAAATTAAACCACAAGGGAGAAATCATTAGAAACAAGGCACGCTTGGTAGCCAAGGGCTACAGTCAAGTTGAAGGCCTTGATTATGATGAGACTTATGCTCCCGTGGCATAATTAGAGTCCATCCGATTGATGCTTGCATTTGCAGCACATCGTGGCTTCAAATTATTTCAAATGGACGTCAAATCGGCCTTCCTAAATGGTTTGATTAGGGAGGAGGTCTATGTCGAACATCCTCCGGGGTTTGAGAGTACCAAATATCTAAACCATGTGTTCAAGCTCAAAAAGGCACTCTATGGCCTTAAACAAGCACCCCGGGCTTGGTATGAGCGGTTGTCGACATTCTTGATTGAAAAGGGCTTCGTCAGAGGTCAAATAGACCCTACACTATTTCTATGAAGAGATGGTGACAATATATTTGTAGCCCAAGTATATATCGATGACATAATTTGTGGCTCAAACAATAAAGGCTATTTAAATGAGTTCATTGAACACATGGAAAGTGAATTTGAAATGAGTCTAGTGGGAGAGTTGACTTTCTTCCTTGGACTTGAAATCAAGCAAACTCGCGATGGTATCCATGTGCACCAATCAAAATATACACTAGAAATGCTTCGAAAATTCAATATGAGTGACTCGAAAGAGGTAACCACTCCCATGGCTACAAACACAAGATTAGACAATGATGAGAGTGGTAAACCTGTTGATCTAGCTCAATATCGAAGCATGATAGGTAGCTTGCTATACCTCACAGCTAGTCGACCAGATATACTATTTGTTGTAGGTATGTGCGCGAGGTATCAAGTCTGTGCCAAGGAATCTCACCTAATTGCTGTTAAGCGGATTTTGAGATATCTTAAGGGCACAATTGGTGTAGGTCTTTGGTATCCCCGTACCGAATCTTTTGATTTGATTGGCTATACGGATTCCGACTACGCTGGATGTAAGTTGGACCGGAAAAGCACTAGTGGGGGCTGCCAATTCTTAGGTTCGTCCTTAGTAAGTTGGTCGAGTCGGAAGCAACATTGTGTTGCTCTTTCCACTACCGAGGCAGAATATATCGCCATGGGAGAGAATATATCGCAATTGTTGTGGATGATTCATACCTTAGAGGACTATGGATTGAGTTACAAGGGTGTGCAAGTGTTATGTGATAACATTAGCACAATCAACTTAACTAAGAATCCAGTCCATCATTCTAGGACAAAACATATTGAAGTAAGACACCACTTCATTAGGGATCATGTAGCTAGGGGGAACATCATACTCTCACATGTGGAGTCAAAGTCAAACCTAGCTGACATTTTCACTAAACCACTTCCCGAAAGTGAATTTAGTTCCTAAGACGGGAATTGGGAATGTGTCGCGCTTCATGATGTTCAAATTGCATTCAAAACCCTTCATGATTATTTCGAAATTTTTGGGAACAATTGGGTAACTTTGGGAACATCTCACACAAACTATAAGGTTTAACAAAACGTTTTTGTTTGCTAGATATGGGGTGAGATGTTAGGTTCAACTCAATTTCTCAAAATGTCATTGCATCACTTGAGAAATTAAGTTGAAGAGATAATAATCACGGTGGTGACCAAGTATGGGGAAAACCATTGCATAACATATGTGTATATGGCTCCATGATCATACTTGGACATTCCAATCAAGGCAACTTGATTGGAAACTTGAATTTGGAATCAAAACTTGGTCGAATTTGCTTGATTGATTATTGATTGAGTTTGACTCCATTTGTATGGGTCAAAGTGATTGTTGAACCTATAAGGACTTTTGATTCTTGTTCAGGGATCAATTCTTGTCATGGGATCTTGTCCAAGTTCGACAAAGTCCATCAAATATCGTTTGAAAAATTCAGAAGTTCTGAAACTGAACATTTCAGTTCGTATCAGGAACCCTGATCGGTCACCGGACCGATCAGGCATAGGGCTGACCGGTCCCTAGACCGATCTGACCCCTTTCTATGATGATCGGTCCACAGACCGATCAGAGAGGCAGTAGTGACTCTCCGAACTTTTGACCAAGGATTCTGAGCCAGCCTGGATCGGTCTCCGGACCGATCTGGCACCCAGTGGGGATCGGTCCACAGACCGATCAGGGAGCTCAGAGGTTTCTCTCCGGACCCTACTGATCGTATCCTGATCGGTCACCCGACCGATCAGGAGCGCGTCTGATCGGTCATCCGACCGATCAGGACCATGCCAGTCCGATCAGGATGTAACCTGATAGGTCTGGACGCAATCAGATCGAACGGTGATCCGTTCAGATGCATTAAATTCTGGTTGGTGGACCGATCCACCAACCGATTAACTTCGCGGAACCCCTTGAACTCGCGAACCCTACCGCCGAAAATTCCCTTGCGTGACCCTGTGTGAGCAAGAAGGCTATCCTCGTGTTCCTCTTCTTCGCGTGAGCGTGAGTGTGAAGTTTTCTCCAGTCTCGTGCGCGTTCCTCTCTCGCAGAAACAGTCTGCGATTTTCTCTTGCGCCGAGTTCCTCCTTGCGAGTTCTTCCGATCCAAGAATCATCTCAATGGCACCTAAGTAAGTTGTTGGTTTTGATTTTCTTGTAAATCAGTTCATGAAACTTTGTTTTGGAGCTAACCATGTCTTTGGCTCTGTTCTTGCTGTTGTGTCGTGACCCCTATGTTTGCTCGTGACCCTACTTTCTCACCTTATGATTGGGTATCATCTTTTGATTGGGTATCATCTTATATGATCAATTCTTGTTTTGTATGATCGATCAAATAATTTGAATTCTGTGTCATGATCAATTCAAACCTCCTTAGAAAGTCTTCCAAGGGCAAGGAACCTACTGAGGGCAGCACGAGGGGGAAGGCTCCTTCCTCCTCTGCCCCTTCCAGAAGGCCTCAGCCTTCTTCTAGCTCTCGATTCCCAAATGCGGCCTGTGAACAGGCTTTTCAAGCAAGGACCTTCAAACTATTACCCTGCAGATCCATTGATGTTCCCTTCCTGATTGAGTTCTGTCCTTCGGTCATGGAGATTGTCACTTACTACAATCTGGGTTTTCTTCTATCCTTGGAACGTACCATAAACTACGACCTCGTCTCTGAATTCTACAACAATCTCCAGCAAGGTCCTCAAGGAGGATTCGAGTTCACTACTCGTGTCGGGAAGATGAACCTCGATTTTTCATACGAGATTCTAGCTGAGTACTTGGGTGGTTGACGATCACCTAACCTCTATTCGATTTATCCAGAGCTCCCTGATCCTCTGCTAGCACCGTTCGCAGATGTTACCCCTGACTCTATCTATCAGCACTTCTTCGGTCATCCTCGCCCTGCCGGGCTTGATGAGTTGGGTCCAGTTTTTCCTACCTTTGCAGCTCTCCGCCTTGCTCCAGCTGACTATGTTCTTTTCAAGATAATCACAAATTGCATCTTTCCCATCACTTCAAAACCGTTGGCCGAGATCCGACCCTACCATTGCCTTATGCTCTACGGCATGCATTGCCGGATGGACTTCGATATTATGGAGAGCTTCTTCCAGTCTATCCTATTCTACCGTGAGCCGAGTCGTTGCACGGTTTATATGCTGTTTGGTCACATCATCACTGATTGGCTTATGTCAGTTGGTGTTGATGTCACCAAAGGCAGGACCATGCACATGGTTAAGCAAGATTGTCGGTTGGGCCGGCGAGCTTTTGCGAAGTCTGGTATGATCATTCGTGAGCGAGATGGGGTGTTGGTGTGGAAGGATGGGCGAGGTCTTGGTGAGTTACCTGGCGGAGCACCACACTTTCAGGCGCCACCCGATGCTACTCCTCATGAGCCCCATGCTGCTGACGATCACTACGATGAGCCCGAGCCAGATTTGCGCTGGCAGATCTCAGAGCTCGAGTGGACCATCCAGCAGGATCTTCATTTACGAGAGCTTCATCGAGAGGAGATCCGCTCGGAGTTCAGGGCATTCGATCGCCGATTGACCGGCATAGAGTCTACCATTTCTGGGGTCCAGGCATTACAGCAGACGTGGTATGGAGAGTGGCGCCGCCATACATTTCCAGGGGATCATCCTTCGGGCAGCGCTGCACCGGGATCGACTGATGCCACGATGGATGACCTCATGCGCGATGACGACCCTCCCACTGACACTTGAGCTAGGATGTCTGCTGTCTTCTCATGATCTGAGTATTTGACTGTGATACTTTTGGGCTGTATGCCCTGTGACTTGATTGTTGTGGCCCTATGCCACTCGTATTCTGTCTTGTCTGGATATTTTCTGCTTTGACTTATCTGAGTTTGCCTGACATGCTTTTCTACTCTTAGTATATCTATTGTTGATGCTATGTTGATTATATGACTATGATCTGCATCTTTGATCTCTTGCCATGTTTATGCTTACAATGCCATGTCTACTTGATACTTATGAATATTACGGCATGCTTTGTGAGTTTATGCTTTATACTCATATGATGCATGTGATTGCTATGTCTTGCTATACCTTTTTCACATGAGGTCGTATGATTATTCCACAAACTATCACATCTTTGTTGATTTGGGATACCTCTAGGGTTGAGGGGGAGTTTGTTTTAATCTTAATAGTCCCTCTTGCCCCTTTTCGGTGTTCGACAAAGGGGGAGAGTGTGGATTGGTTAAGTTTAGAATGATCATGTTGTAGGGGAAGGATCTGGATTCCCCTATGATTCTAAATTTGGAAAATTTGGAAAACTGATTGAGAATCCCTAAACTTAAAATCGGGTTGTCAAACAACAAAAAGGGGGAGATTGTTGATGCAGTCTGGCCCTGATTGTTGTTTTGGTGTTGACAACGATTTTAGTTTAGGTTGATGATGATGATGATTATGATTAAGTCCTGATCGAGGATTAGGCATGATATGGAGGATTCTAGCCTGGAGGGCTAGGTGTTGGAAAAATCTTAACCTGGAGGGTTAGGTGTGAGAAATCCTAGCTTGGAGGGCTAGGTGTTGGAAAAATCCTAACCTGGAGGGTTAGGTGTGAGAAATCCTAGCTTGGAGGGCTAGGTGTTGGAAAAGTCCTAATTCGGAAGGGTTGGGTGAAAAGTCCTAGCTTGGAGGGCTAGGTGAAAAGTCCTAACTTGGAGGGTTAGGTGCAAATTCCCATCCTGGAGAATTAGGTGAAAAAGTCCTGGCTTGGAGGGTCAGGTGCCTAGCTTGGAGGGCTAGGTTGGATGAAGTTCTAACTCGGAAGGGTTGGGTGAAAAGTCCTAGCTTGGAGGGCTAGGTGAAAAGTCCTAACTTGGAGGGTTAGGTGCAAATTCCCAACTTGGAGAGTTAGATGTTAAATCCTTAGTTTGGAGGGCTAAGGTGGATGGAAACTTAGCTTGGAGGGCTGAGTTTGAGTCCCTGGATCGGTCTGGTGATCGATCAGGGATTCTGGCACGCTGCTCCGTCGTGGATCGGTCTGGTGACCGATCCAGCGATGACTGATCGGTCGGGTGACCGATCAGGGAGCACACAGTGAGGTTGGGAACCTACTGTGTTGCTCTTGATCGATCTGGTGACCGATCAGGGAGTATGCGTTTCACCCATTGACTGGCTCCTGATCGGTCTGGTGACCGATCAGGGAGCAAGCAGTGAGGTTGAGTTCCCTCGCTGAACTGCTCCTGATCGGTCTGCTGACCGATCAGGATCACTGTGCAGATCGTTCTTGTGAACGATCCAACTTCGCGGGCTCCTCACTAAGATCGATCAGGACGGTTCCTGATCGGTCTGGTGATGACCTGATCGGACTGCTGACCGATCAGGAAGCTCCCTGATCGGTCAGTTGACCGATCAGAAGGCTTAGCCTGCGAAACTCAGAAATCGCCCCATATAAGGGTGGATCGGTCCGGTGAACGATCCATGACCTGGGATCGGTCTGGTGATCGGTCCAGGAGAATCTCGAAGAGTCGCGATTTCTGATTGAGCGTTGGGGATCGATCAGGACGAATCTTGATCGATCTGTAACTAGCCTGATCGGTCTGGTGATCGGTCTAGTGACAGATCAGGAGGCTCTCTGATCGGTCAGGTGACCGATCACTTTAATTCAAAATACACTGTCAGACGCTCTGATCGCGTCTGACCATATTCGATTCGCTGCTGTATTATCTCTGATATTTGATTTACTGCTTGATTTGCTGCTCTAACAGTCTGATTAAGTTACAGGTGACAGGGGAGGATTCAAACACTCAAGGAGAAGTCAAAGAGGGCTTTCCTTGGAGCAGGTTTGTCCCTTTCTCCACACAGGTTGCAACGGCTGGAGCTGCAGGACTGAAGCCGCTGACTGAAGCTTGGCTGAGGGAGCTCAGGAAGTTCAGTGAGGGTTCAGTGTAGCTGGCACGTTGGCAGTGAGGTAGCTGTAGGCTGCTGGAGATGAGGTCACTTGTTGCTTAGTGGAGAAACAAAAGGAACGAGAGAGTTTCGGTAGAGTAGAGTTCGACAATCCTTCAGCTTGTGCTCTTGAGTTCCAGTGCTTTGAGTTCTCCACATTGAGCTTGCTGTGTTCCTGAAGTTTCCATCATTCCAAGCAAGCAAGAGAGAAGCAATCGACCATTACTTGAGCGCTTGAAGGAGAGAACAAGAAGCTTGGAGTCCGACAGTGGGAAGACACGAAGAAGGGTTCTTGCGTGAGATCGCCACTGGGTGGAGCTCAGGGAAGCTTGCTATGTTTTTGTCCTTGCTAAGTGTTTGAGTAAGATCCTTCTTGTTGTTTATTTGTGCTTATTCTATATCCTTGTTTGAAACACACTGTGGAGAGGTTTCTCCACCGAGAAGGAGGTTGCTTTGTATCCGGTGATCACCGGGGCTTGATCTGCCGACGATCAAGGGATCACCCACCTTAAGGGCACGCCAAGGAGTAGGGGCAAGTTATCCCCGAACCTTGTAAAATCTCCTTGTTATCGATCTTGCTAATCTTGCTAGTTAGTTTTTTGGTTTTAGTTTCTGCAAGTTCTGGTTTCCATACTTCCGCTGTGCTACTGATCATTTAAGTGCAGAGAACTTGCTAAGTCTTTAAAGAGAAAGGGTTGGCTATATTCACCCCCCCTCTCTAGCCATCTCGTTTCCAACACCATCAACTTGGCGAACATGACTTCCTCTGCGAAAACCAGACAGAGAGAATATCAATCAGAACCAAGAGACATTAAAGGAAAAAAGATGAACGTACACAGGGAAGGGCTGATTCGCGTCACTTTAGGGCTGAGGCCTGCCCTATACATAAGCTTTTCGCTCTGTACCAGCCCTGGGCCGCTAAACTCCATACCAGCGAGCACCTCCTTAGCACGCTGGTACACCGAACTGTGGAGAAAGTCCCCTAGAATAGGAGGAGTCAACAATTCTTCTATCCAACACAGGGGACTGAAGGGTAGGGATGACAGCTTAATGAAGAAGAATTTCTCCTTCCACCCTTTATGCGAGGAAGGGAACCCCCCTAAAAACCTATGACCCGGTCGAGCTACAAAACTAAAGACCCCTCTAGACCCTATCGGGATGAAGAAAGAATGAAAGAGATGAGGGGTCAGAGGAAGATCAAAAAGTTTGAAGATGATATACGCCCCTCCCATCTGAGCGAAGGCATTAGGAGCCATCTGGTGAAGGGGGATATCAAAATAAGAGACTATGTTTGAAAAAAGGAGGGATAGGGAAGCGGAGCCCTAACTCCATCTGCCCTAAGAAGAAGGTCAACATGCCTGTAGGAGGCTCCATGGGCGTCTGACCCACTTTGGGGATGACCATTGCCATCTCGGCCGGGATGCCATAGGCCTCTGTGGCCGCCTGCAAAGCTTCCAGTCTCACTCTCGAGGAGGTGGACTCATACCATTCTGCGTGATAGCTTTCCATGATCTTTAAGAAAGAAGACAGGGAGGAGACAAACTACTCACGCGCAAAAGAGGCTTTACAAGAGAGGAAGACAAAGTGCACACAGTCGCCGAGTCGGAAGTAGGCGTAACATCTGCACCTTCCCCTCTTATACTTAGGCAGCCGCCTGCCTGGACGCAAGGGGGAGGAGACACGTGGAAAGCAAGAAACCGCCGCACACAGGCAGTCGCTTGTCGTGAGCCGGCCAAGACGGTGCACGTTCGTGAAAGCTCATGGAGATGGTCGTTGGGTTACGTGGTAATAAGGAATTCGGTAGGGCGCCCCATCGCCCTCATAAAAGAACCGTGTGCCTTTATGACGAAGAGACAGACGTCATCATAGTCCTCCAGAGTCGAGGTAGCCTTTTTTGAAAAAGGACGAGACCATTAAGGGGGATTTCTCGGAACTCGAGATAAAAGTTACATATAAAGACCCCCTATAACTACAGGGGTAGTAGGGAGGGCGAAGGCCCGCGACTTCTTCATCTCTACACTAGTCCAATCAGTCAGTCACACTTCCTTCGATCAGACTTGAAGGGAGGGACTTGTGATAGGGTTGAATAGCCCGTGCCCGGCATGAGGGATGAAGAAAGCCGCGGGACACAACATGACCGAAGCGACTTCCCTTCCTGGACCCCGAGCCCCCTCAGGAAATGCGCTCGGGAAAGGTAGTTCAAAGACCCCTATCGGGAACACCTCGAGAGATTATGCCCCGAGAGCGCCTCAGGAGTTATAGCACTAGAGGTCCCGAGCTCACCTCAGGAGGTGGAGTCCCCGCAGTAACCGACCTCAGGTACTGACCCCCCTCTCGGTACCGATGAGTATCCTTGTTAGAAAAGGTCAGCACGACCCTTAAATGTCTCAACGGGCGAAAATGTGATAACGGCGCAGACCATTTCAAAGAATATCCAGTTACCGCCGAAAGAGGGGGGCGTGGCTTAAGTATCGGAGACGTGGCACCGATTGAGGGGGCACGTCTAGTCTGTCATCGTCAGTATAAAAGGTAGTCCAGCCCCTCCGGTAAAGGGTTATGCTCTCTCAACTCTAGATATCTTCTTTACTTTTCGCAACCTTTTTCTTCTCGACAGACACTGACTTGAGCGTCGGAGTGGACTCCGCCGGACCCCTGCCGGTGTGTCCCCTAACGCTCGTGTTAACTTCACAGGACCCTAAGTTCTTCCCCGCCTCAGCAACTACCCCAGGGGCGAAGCTCCGGTACCTGGCCATCATCGCCGACTCTTTCCGGAACACTATTATAAATTTAAGGATGAGTTCTTTTCTATCCAAGACGAATGATATAAGGCTAACATAGCAGTATTCGATCTTCAACGGGTTATAACTTTTGACTTGAGACTCTAGATCATACTTTATTTGTGTTCATGCGTACATAATTTAAAAGTCTACATTTATTATGGAAAATTAGTAATTACCAAGTTTCAGACTCAAAATCCACTGTTTAGCACTTTTAAAGAGTCTTTGAATATCATTTTACTATTTTAGTAATTTATATTTTTATAATTTTTAGGATATTTTTGATATGTTGGATATATATGAGTTAAAATTTATCTATATAAGTGTCATGTTTTATTAATTTCTTTCTGTTGTGAATTTTTCCTTTTTGATATTATCTTTTTCTTTTTCTAAAAAATAGGAATTGATGTCCATATATTATTATTTCTTTCCTTTTTCTTTTTTCTTTTAAATAAATATATATTTAATTATTTGAGGATTACTCCTCTATATTGAATAAAATATTATTTTTTAAAGTAAACGATGGATTTCTTTGCTAAATTCGGTGATTATCTGTTCTTATCTTTTTCTTAATTTTTCTTTATTGTCAATTCGCCGGATAATTATTATCCTATCGACAATGGAATAAAATGAAAAATATGTTAAAATTATTATTATTATTTTTAAAAAAAAATAAAACCCTTTGAGGAGGAAATAATAAAGGGTGCTATTGTAACTTTGCCCCTAAAGATCCGTTGTTTTCTTAACGCTTTCTTCATCAAACTCGATGGAATATTAATAGTGCCGATTGACATTGCGAGGATAGCCGTCATTACATGGCGTACTCAAATCAGTGGTCAAGCAAAGTTGGACAACAAGTCAAAGCGGAGCTTGGATCTAGTCAAACTGACTTGGGGTCACGTCTGACTGAGTTCAAGTTGAGTCCAACTGAATTATGAGTCGATTAAATGGAACTCCGACCAAATCATCCCGAAAAGAAAGACCTCAAATCAATTTAGTCTGAGTCACGTTCAAATGCAGTATATCCAAATCAATATCTGACTCCACGGTTATTGAAGTACCGATCATCAAAGGTTTTGACAGTTAATTAAATACCGATTATCAAAGAAGGTGTCTTTTCGTAAAGAAAGAAAGATTTGTACCTTTTGGAACGAAAGATCACCCTTTCATTTTCTATTTAAAGGTAGCAGTTTCAAACAACAGACAAACAATCAGTTAACTCCCTACTCTCTCTTTATTCCATTAGTTGTTTCCACTATTTCTCAAAGGTATGATTCAAGCGTCGAACTGGCTAAATCGAGCTTAGACTCAACTGTCCATCTAACGTTTCTCTTAAATCTTTTCAGATCCTAATTGGAGGAACTTCCCTGCTACTCGGCGTTGTGAGCGCTGACTTGAAGGTAGTCGGTCTGTTAAAGCCTGACCCGACAGAAGATGATTTGGCGAATAAAGCTGACCTGACTTGTATCTAGCCCACCAAAATTGATCGATCGGGGTTATTTCGACCAAGTCATCCCCTCTTGATTTCTGAATGAATTAATAAAAACCCTTAAATTTAGCACGAGTTTTACAAGATTTTTAATAAACAACTAACTTTAAATCAGCTCAAACACAGCATCTCGCGTCATTTACACCCGTGTCGAGCGTCCTTCACATTCCCTCGTAATCACAAATTAAATACTTATTTAATCTTCACATGGCCAGAAACAGCAAGTGTGAAGTGTCGACGCCCAATCAAAAGGATTCCATCCTACCAATCAACAATTAAGAAAGCTAGTTAATATCCCAAATCCTAATAATGCTCCTAAATTATCATTAGAATCCAGCAGCCGCTGCGATTCTGATTCCGTAACAACCCAAAAGTCCATGGATCCTCCTCCTTCGCATATGGTCGGTCGGTCGATCGGTGCCTGATTCCTACGGCCCCATTAAACTATTACGCTCGCCAGCTACCAATCAATCATCCAACTTCTGATCCAAGGCCGGAGTAGCTCCTTCTGTCGCCGGCTCTAGCGGGCGAGGCGCCGCCGCCCACGGGTCGCGGGTGGCCGTTGCCCGAAAGAGGGCGTCGTCGCGTCCGTTAGTAAAAGGCTGCCGTCATTAATTGAAGAACGGTGGTGGGGGGTTTCTGTTTTGTTCACTTCGTAGGCGACGACGCATCGAGTGCGGCAGCTCCAGCTGGTGACGAGCAGCACAATAACTGATGCTAAATTTGTTTGCTTCTTTGATCGATCGATCGATGCATTAATTAATCTTACCAATGCTTACGCTAGCTAGCTATCGCTCGCCGGTGGAGTCGCTGGAATTATTGAGCCCTTTTCGACCGCCGTTTTTACACACAGAATTGACGTCGATGGCCGTGCATGATCAGAATCTTGTGTGTGGGGATCGGCGTGACAGATGTGACCGCGTTGTTGGTGTTTTCTAGCGCGGCCGAATGGGCCTGGGCCTGGGCCCGGGTTTCACACTGAACGAGAGTGAGACGTGCGACTTCGTTTGCGCTATAAATGCCGGCGGTTCGCTGCTGCGGAGCCCGTGGCGGAGGGTGATATATGGCGAAGGCGGGAAGGCACGCCGAAGACCGCCTGCTCGGCACCGTGCACCGCCGGGACGCCGGTTCCGACTTCCCGGACCTCGCCGAAGATGATGTATTCTCGGCCTTCGAATCCGGATGGAGCCTAACTGACCCCGGCCGGAGTCGTTGCGAAGGGGAGGGCGAGGACAGGGGGGCGCCGTCACTCCTGCCGGTGGCGTCCGCGGCTACGTCGGCGCCAGTGGAGGTGCCGGTGTGGCCGAGCCTCCACCGGGTGATGGAAGAGGAGGAAGCAGAGATTGGCGGGTGGATGCCGCCGCACGAATACCTGGCGAGGACGAAGGGGAGGAGCGGCGGGACGACGAGGTCGGTGCTGGAAGGGGCGGGCAGGACGCTGAAGGGCAGGGACATGAGCCGGGTTCGCGACGCGGTCTGGAGTCGGACCGGCTTCTACGGTTGAAACCCAACCCAAGCCGGAAACATTAGGAATCAAAAGTAATTGACGCCGGTTTGTTTGTTTAAAGAATTGTTAGTGAATTATTTGGGGTTTGTCTGAAATTTAGATCGTTCTTGTTGATGAATGCAGTCACGAACCTTTGGAGATGATAAAACCATCAACCGAAAAATATTTCCAGCCCAATCAGAAATAATAACTACTGTTCGTTTGTACCTATTTTTAATGAGTTAAATTTTCTAGTATATTTAAATCAATTTGAGTTAAATTGCAATAATTCATCTTGGCCATGGAGGAACTAAGATTTAACCCTGATATAAATTCATTTGTTTATTCATTTATTTTATCTTTATCAGTTTATTCAGAGGGGGACTTGCCCTAAAATAGGTAAACATAAACAAAACTATGCTCTGAATCCCGAGAAAAGTTATTCTCACTCGTTGATCACCTCTGTTTATTTGTTTAAACTCTTTCATCTACAAATTTATCTAATTGCCTTTTAAATATTTTCATACTCTCTCTACTTCGAATGCTCTCCGTAGACTTCGACCTAAACTGATAACTGCCCAAATCAATTCTGGGGACTGTTGAAGGCAAACATCGAAGAGGCAGTAGAACCCGACTTTCACCTTCAAGTGCAGAGCTTAAAGCTTCGATTTGAAGTGCAAAATTTTGAAAACTAGTGAAGACCCGCCTTTCACCTTCAACTTAAAAATCATTGACGAACGTCAGATTTGAAGAAGTTAAAAAGTTGTAATCGGAACAACCAAATTAAAGGACAGCTAACGTGGAGAAGTGACTTGCGTTGTATTTCGAATATAAAAACAGAGTTATTCAAGTAGAAGGTAAGTTGTATTTTTGTACCCAATATTTTGACCTATTTGTTATTCTTGTTTGTAGAATAAAATTAAGATTATTATTTGTGTATGTTTATGCAAAATGGTGCAAAAATAGAAGGTTTAGTCCATGGGTGTTGTCAATTTTGTTAGGTTAAATAAAATTAGGTTTCGGTGTTTGAATTGTAATTTTCATGAATGAGTTTGTTTTACATCTTCTTCAATTCAAGTAATAAATGAGATATCTGGATATTTTATAGAAATTATCAATAAACTGAGTAATATACTCAATTTAAGCACTTTAATGCCCAAATTTTTAGGATTTGTATTTTAGAGTATGAATGAGTAAATTATTCTATATTTTGTGGTGTCGATTTTGCTAGCTCGAATAAAATTAGTTTTGGTGTTCGAATTATAACTTATGATTGTGTTTGTGTTTTTTATCTTCTTCAATTGAAGAATTGAAAGAGATAAGTTACTTTTGTATATTGATTATTGATAAACTGAATAATATACTCAATTTAAGTGTTTTGATGTCTAATTTTTCATGGGTTGTATTTTATGGTAAGAATTATAAATAAATTATTTTTTGCTAAATTGCTCTTATTTTTAGTGTTGTTGATATTGGTAGTTTGAATAAAATTGGGTTCTAGTTTTCTAATTGCAATTTTATAAATGTGTTTGTATTTTATCTTTTCTAATTAAATGATTGAATGAGATATGTGGTTATTATGTAGTGATTATCAATAAACTAAATAATGTACTTAATTTAAGTGGTATGATGTTCAATTTTGTATGGTTTGTACTTATTGGTATGACTGATAACTTAATTTGTTTTCACTAAATTGTTAATTTATTTTTATGCATAAATGGAGAAAAAAGCTCTAAAATTAAAGTAGTGTACAGGGAGCACCATGGAGGTTAAGGGAAAACCAATTGTGAAAGATAAGAGTAAGCAAGTAAAGAAAGATGAGGGAAAGAGCAAGAGCAGCAAGTAATCCTATTCATGTTGCTTGCCAACATATTTTAGAGATGTATTGGATGAAGTGTTAGTGATGATTTAGATGGTAAGAAATATAATTTTATTTTAGAAGAGTATAAGAATGTTGAGGTTGAAGTTGATGGTGAAAATGAACTTGCTGGGTTGCTTAAGTTGAATGTGGAAATGACAACTGCTAACTTTGATGATAATGTTGATTTGATGTTAAAAGATGTTATTTCTCAATTGGATAAAGAAAACATAAGATTGGAATGATCTGATTCGGAGAATACTTCAACTAATAAGCGGTACAATGGTGATGGATTGGAAGTAGAAAAAAAATTCTGTATTTGGAGCTGAAATTCTATATTTGGAGCTGATTCCGATAGTAGTTCAAGTGAAGAGCACATTTTTTGGTAGTGACGTTGCTACTTCAAAAGCATAGAAGATCAACCTTTTCAATCTTTTATTATGGATACTATGAGGACTAGGGCTGATCATTTGCCGAAAAAAAAAGAATTGATGTTTGTGATGTAGAAAGGAGTCGATGTTTATGATGTGGGATTCGAAAATTTCTCGGATTTAGAAATGAGTATACGCAGCGGAAAGAATAAACACAAGTCAAAAACCAACACTAACAGGTTTGTTTTTACTTGGTTTGGAGTCTGTAATGGCTGCTACTCCGAGGCCCACGGTCATTAACTATTTACGTTGGACAATTCTATAAGTTTGCAAAAGAATGATACAAATATACAATTCTAAGTACAAAAGAAATAGTAAAGTATACCAACAACTTGTAACTGAAATGGAAAGAGAGTGTCATTGTCGGAGTAGCGTTTTGGTGTTTCTAGATCGCTTCAGAGCAGCACCCTTGAGCACAAATGAATTGAAAAATTGTTGTTGAAAGCTAGGGTCGAAACCCTCATTTATATAAGCACTCGGGCGCCTGAGTGCCTATAGGGGCGCCCCAACTCATCGAATCAGCCGCGTCCTAATCCGCTAACCGAGCCAAATTCTATCCTTCTCGGGCACCTGAGAGGCTCTAGGGCACCTGTGTTACCGACGTGGCGAGTCCAACGAGCGCACACCAACTCAGCCTAGCCCAAGCTGAGTCATCTTCATATGGGCGCCCGAGACCTCTCGGGTGCCTATGTACTCGGGCACCTATCTTCTCGGGCGCCTGAGACCTCTTGGGAGCCCCAAATGCGGCTAGATTCAAGTTTTTCAACTGCAACCAGGGTTAGTCAAAAACAATTATATATATAGAATATGCATGTACGACAGTCAGAGCTGTCTGATCCTGACTTTGGATTTCAAATAAAATTCTAGGTTGGACCGACGCCTACTGTTCCCTCTTTCAGGGAATGTGTTCTCACCTCTCCACTCTGGAGAAGTTACATGTTGCCAACCAGCACCTCCGGTTGGACTTTTGCTCGGTACATGTTGCCAGCCGGCACCTCCAGTTGTCCTCGCTTGGCTAGGACTTCTGTCCGATATTCCGAATAAGGTCTTTGGTGTTTGACCCCCGATCAGGTCTTCATGCCCAGTCTTCTGAACCAGGTCTTCATGCCCAACTCTCGGTTAGGTCTTCGTACCCAGTCCTCGACCAAAACTTTGTGCTCAACCCTGCAGGTCAAGACTTTGTGCTTAGGTTAACTAGGACTTTCATGCACACTTAATAAAACATGTTAGATCACGTAGCATACTTAACTTTGAACCCTTTGCCATTATCAAAACCAGGTTCGATCTGGTGCTTTCAACACCAACAATCTTCCCCTTTTGATTTATGACAACCCAGTTCAAAAGTTAAGTTAAAACAGATAGTTAATCAAGTAGCAAAAGCATTTAAAGAAACACAATATAATATTTTTCAAGGTAAGATCAATTTTTTAAAGTATCATTTCAAAGTAAGAAATATTTGCAAAGCTCCCCCTTGATAAGTTAGGTTTTGAGTTAAAGTTCAATTTCAAAGTAAAAAAAACTTGCAAAATTTAAAATGCATGAAGCTCTCTTTTGATATGAAACTCTCCCACTGAAGCTTTTAAAACATGTTCATTTTTCAATTTGAAAGACTTTTTTGAAAATAAGTAAACTTTGAAAAATTCTAAGTATAATCTTTGAAAAATTCTAAGTAAAATTAACTTTTTCTTTCTTTCCCCTTTGAAAAATGGAGTTTTGGAAAAGCAAAGTACTAAATAAATTTTGAAAAACTTGAAAAATAAAGTATTAAGTAGATGTTTAAATAAGCTCCTTAAAAGAATTCTTTTGCTACTTAGTAAAAAAAAATCTTTTTGAAAATTTTCTTTTTAACTTTTCCTTTCTCTCCCCCTTTGCCATATATCAAAAAAAAATATTTTGGTTAAGTAGAAAAAAGATTTTGGAAAAAGGAAAAATTTAGGTATTAGAGCCCGTGAAGTTTTTGAAAATGTTAGTAAATTTCGAAAAATAATTTTAAGTTAACATAAAAAAATATAAGTAAATAATGCCAAAAAATTATTTTTAGAGAGGCAAGTTAGTAATTCTATGTAAATTTTGAAAAAAAATATTTTGAGTCAGGCAGATAATTAATGAATAGGAATAACTAATGGAAAAATCATTTAGAACCAATTTCATTTATCCATTTGAGTCCAAGCATGATTTGAGTCCAAGTATACAAAAGTAAACAAGCAATAATTTTGTGTGGGATCAATGGTGTCGATAGAGGGGATGATGAATATCAACTGATGTTTGTTTTGGAATTTTTTCATTCGTTTGTTCGTTCGTTCTTTCTATCAAGAGTGTTAGTAGCACAGCAGAATAATAAAAGTAAAAACAACAAAACAATAGACACGCAAAATTTATTTATTTGGTTCCCAACCCCTCAGGGTCAGTATGTCTAAGGCCTATGTATTAGTCATGAGTCCACTAATGGTCTCCTTTCTGAAATTTTTAAAAGTGGAGAAAACCAGTCTTACAGTTCGAGAGATACAAGCAAAAGTAAATGAAAATTAAGTACAACTTATAATAATAAAAGCAAACCAAAGAAAGAAGTTTCTGGCCAATCCGGAAGTCCGAAGCGCAACACACTTCTTCTTGGAGTCTCCTTAGTCATAGTGCTTCACCTTAGCATCTTTGCTTTGTAGAAAGTGAGTAGTAGGATGAAGAATTTGATGTTTTATAACCACTACTCGAATCTATTTATATATGAGTCTCTCGGGCGCCCGTGTGCCTATAGGGGCGCCCTCCATGTGACTGAATCTAATCCAATCAGTGAACATGGTCCGCGGGGATAAAACTGGTGTTGAGGGCGCCCCCATACCCTTGAGGGCACCCTCAACGTTGAGGGAGCTCGGGTCCTGGGGGTGCTCGAGTGCTTTAGGGTTGCCCGGGAGCTCCTGACCTAGGCTTTGCTCATTTGCATTTGCTCTTCCATCTTGCCTCCAGCTCTAGGTTCCTGCAAGACAAAAAAATACAAGACAAATAAACAATCCTAAACCTTAGTTCTATAACTGTACCTGACCTACTAGACTTTGCTTGGAGTTAACTCTCCAAGACTTTACTACCTATGGCCAACTCCTTAGGGTATTCCAATGCCTATCCTCACTCACTAGGACTTTACCTTACCTGGTTTCTCACCAGGACTTTTATGAAGCTTCACTCACTAGGATTTCGTGCTCGATTCTCGACCAGAACTTCGATGCCTAATTCCTCGAACCAGGACTTTGTGCCCAACCCTCGGCCAGGTCTTCGTGCCCAATTCCCCAAACCGGGACTTCGGTGCCCAACCCTCAGCCTGGTCTTCGTGCCCAATTCCTCAAACCAGGACTTCGTGCCCAGTTTCACTAACCAGGTCTTCGGTGCCTTGACAAAGACTTATTTGCTAGTCATCTGATCATGACTAGACTTCTTTCTACCAAACATCAAGTCCTATTTGGCTTAGTTCTTGGTCTAACCGACCAGTTCTAGGTTTAGTTACTTTGTCAAACATCAAGTCTTGTTTGGCTTAACCGTTGGTCAAACTGACCAACCCTGGGTGCTAACCACTTTGTCAAATATCAGGTCCTATTTGGCTAACCCTTTGGTCAAATTGATCAAACCTGGGTTTATCCTACCAAACATCAAGTCCTATTTGGCTTAACCTTTGGTCAGATTGATCAGACCTTGGTATATTGTCAAATATCAAAATACTAGAGGTTAACTATTCTTGTCTGATACTTTTTGCAACAACAATCTTTCCCTTTTTGATGTTTGACAATAATCTTAAGTTAGGTTTTTGTCTAAGGGTTTTATGTCAATACTTGGGGCACAAAAAAATTTCTAACTTATGGTGCTCTCTCCCCCTTTGACACACATAAAAAATAAGCCAAAAAAAATTACTAAGTATAAGATTTGCACCAATAATGTGATTTTTAAAAATACTTAGAGTTTTTAATAAAAGGTGTGATTTTTTAAAAACCTTTATAAAAAAATCTAAGTACTCCTTTGTTTTGAAAATATTTTAAGGAAAGCTTAGTACTTAAAAAAAAATAAAAAATAAATACTTAATTGATTTGGACTGCCCTAAATCTGACACAATCCTATGAATCTTGTTGTCCATAAGAAGATTTCCTATGTATCTTAGTGATTTTCCAATCAAAATAAAGTATTTTCAATTTGTAAAACAACTTTCTTAGTTTGAATTTCTCCCCAATCTGATACAATCCTATGAAACTTTGTTAACTACAAGGAAAGTTTTCCTATATGTCTTAGAGATTTTCCAATCAATATAAAAGATTTTCAATATGTATTTAATTTTTTGAAAATATTAGCTTTCTTAGTTTGGATTCCTCCCCAATTTGACACAATCCTAGAAAACCATGTTAACTACAAAGAAAATTTTCCTACATGTCTTAGAGATTTTTCCAAGCTAAATTTTTTTTTCAAACATTTCAAAATTCATTTAGAAGACTAAAAGATTTTTTAAAAATATTTTGGAAAATAAAACTATAATATTTTCAAAAACATCATATTTTTAAATATTATAATAGTTCTTTTTAATTTGAACTCCCTCTAAGCTTGACACAGCCCTAGGAAGCTTGTTGACCACAAGATGATCTTTTTCTATGTCTTAGGGTTTGACTCAAATGAAAAGAATAAAAAAAATATAAGAATTTTAAAATAAGTTAGAGTCAATTTACAAAAATAAACTGTTCTTTTGATTAGGACTCCCCCTAATCCTGACACAATCTTAAGAATCCTTGCAGATTATAAGGGAAGTTTCCTATGTGTCTTTAGGGTTTATCCAAATCATAAGGGTGATTAAAGCATATTTTCCAAAAATAAGTTTTCAACAATATTTTTGAAAGACATAATAATTTTTGAGAAAAAGGTTTTCCAGAAATAAATTTTCAAGTAAATTTTTTTTTCAAAAACATGATAATTTTTGAAAGAATAATAATTTATAAAAACATAAAATTTGCACGAAAAGAAAAACTAATTCCCCCTGAATGTGACACTTTCTGGCTACCATTGTTAATTACAAGGAACTCTATCTATGTGTCTTAAGGGACTTTAGTGTTGAATTAGATGATTTGTATCTAAGTGTAGATCAAACAATTTTCAAAAAGATATATAAGTTTTTGAAGACTATATATCAATACACACAATCATGTATGAAATTCATTAAAACATTACTATGTTTAAATCATTATTTGGAAAATAGGTTTTTAAGAAAATATTCTAAGGATTTTTTTAGCACATTTTGAAAATATTTATCAATTAACTAGTCCTAATCATCTCACCCATTCTAAGTGTCGCAGTACAAACAAGCATGGTAGCATTATAGGTGTTGTGAGATGTTTGATTAATTTTTCTTAATTTCATTTTATAGATTGTTTGACCTGAGTTAGATTCAAGTTTAACAAGTAATAACTTAAAAGTAAATTTTAATAATTGGCTTCCAGGTCTTGGCGAAGTACAGGGGCCTTCTTAAGTATTGAAACAACGATATTTTCCTTGACAAAACCTTTTAAAGAAATGATACTTTTAATTTACTCTTTGAGAAACTCTAAGATGTGGTGAGGTAGATTCAACTGTTCCACTTAGCTAAGTCCACCAAGTCGGGCACTCCTTACCCTTCCTAACTTCTTAGATCAAGCTTCCCAAATATACTATCATCTCGCCCCACCTAGGTACTATGTTAGGCAAGTATCAAACAATCTTTTTCTTATCTAGCCATTCTAGCTTAAGCAGGGAATAAACTAGCATGAATGACATGATAGATATATATGAAGAAAAATAAGCAGATGCATGAGTATGACAGTTATGCATGTGTTAATCAAGTCAAAGTATTTTAATTTAATTTCTAATAAAGTATCAAATTCTTGATTTGATACAGATCGTGTGAACCCACGAATATGTTAACCTACTTTAACACATTTGTTATTATTAATTTGATTGTTTCAGTTGGGTAGAATTTTAATAGTTTCATAATTACAGGTGTTTAATCAGAATTTAGTTCATGAATTTTAGATTAATTTTGAATTTTGAATTAGGGTTTTAACATTGAGTTTCCAATTAAAGTTGAATTAGAATTTGAGATTTATTTAATTAGATTTTAAGTTTTTAAGAGTTAATTAAGAATTTTGTAATTGGATTTCTGAAATAAGATTTTAATTTTGAATTTCTAATTAAAGTTGAATAATTAATTAAAATTTAAGATTTATTTAATTAGATATGAATTTTTTTAAGGGTTAATCAATAATTTTGGATTTAATTGTATCTTTTTCATTAATTTAAATAATTCAGATTCATCTATTGATTCTTTTGATTTTATGTTTTTAATTATATTTAATATTTCTATTTTATTTATTTGCTTGTAAGATTTTTTAATTAAAGTTTCAATTTTGATTAATTCATGTATTATATTTTTAAAATCATCTTCATCTTCATCTTCAGAATTGTATTTAGAATCAATAATTAAAGTCTGAGAATTATCTTCCAAATTTTTAATTAAAGTTTCATTATTATATTTAAAATTATTAGAATTATCTTCATCATTATTAATTAAAGTATCATTATTATCTTCAAAATTATTAGGATTTTGAGGAGTATTAATTAAAGTTTTATTATTATCTTCAAAATTATCAGAATTTTCAGGATTATTAATTATCAAAATTTTCAGTATTATTAATTAATATTGTATTATTATCTTAAGAATTATCTGTGAAATTATTTAAAATGTTAGAATTAATTTCTAAAATTATAGCATTAATATTAAAAATGAAGCAATTAATATTTAGTATGTTAATATTATCAATGTTTGATTTAGATCAATTAACTAATTTATCATGCAACATATTTAATTTATTATGCAAAAAGTGTAATTTATCCAAAAAAAAGTTACGTTTGCATGCATAGGGGTATTTTTGGAAACACAATTATCATTCAAATTAGAATCCAAGCTAACAAGGGTATTTCTGCAAAAAATAAATCTCTTTACCATCCTCTCATTTTTTGGTATTATCGATCTGTTCTTCCTCCATTCTGGACATTGGTTTTTGTAGTGTCCATGCTTCTAGCACTTGAAGCACTAGAAGTGGTTTTTGTCCCTCCGGACTCTTGGCGCTAGTACCTCCGTTGTTGCCAGTGGGGTCATTCAAATCTTACGAGTAGGATACTTATTTTTATAGTGTCTTCTCTTCCTGCACTTAAAATAAGTAATATGAAATTTGAAATTAGACATAATTAAATTTACCTTTTTCACCCTTGTCTACCCCTTGATTTTTGGCCATCTTGCTCATTCGACGGTGAGTCCGATCAGAGCCACCTACTCTGATACCAATTATGGGATCGATGGTGTCGATAGAGGGCAGGGGTGAATATTGACTAACGTTGGTTTCGGAATTTCGTCCTTCATTCGTTCTTTCTATCAAGAGTGTTAGTAGCACAGTGGAATAATAAAAGTAGAAACGATAAAACAGTAGACATGCAAGATTTATTTTGTTGGTTCCCAACCCCCCAGGGTCAGTACATCCAAGGCCTGTGTACTCGGTGGGAGTCCACTAATGGTCTCCTTTCTGAAATTTTTGAAGGCAAAGAAAACCCGTCTTACAGTTCGAGAGATACAAGCAAAAGTAAATGAAAATTAAGTACAACTTGTAATAATAAAAGAAAACCAAAGAAAAAAGATTCTGGCTAATCCGGAAGTTTGAAGCGCAGCACACTTCTTCCTAGAGCCTCCTTGGTGGTAGAGCTTCGCCTTAGCACCTTTACTTTGTAAAAAGTATATAGTAGGATGAAGAATTTGATGTTCTACAATCACAGCTCGAATCCCTTTATATATGAGTCACTCGGGAGCCCGTGTATGTTTTGTCACGCCCCCATAGACACATGCTTGCTAGAAAATCGGGCAGCATCTCCCCTGTACGGCGGACAATATGGGGTAATTATACATAACACACTCATCATAAAAGATGGCTCAGCCATTATAACAGAAAATAAAACATCACCGCGCAGTTATAAGATAACGGGTGGCTCAACCACCTTAGGTATAAAAGAAAACACAACTTAATAAGAAACTCCACAACGAATAAACCCGACCAATAAGACATGACTACAAATTTATCAAGATCATACCAGAAATAATATAAAATGCGGAAACAAAGAAACTACGGAGAACCAACTCTGAAACAACTCCAAACCAAAATAACCCGGTGAAACTGAGGGACTGACAACTGGATCATCTCCTGACTCCAAGTAAAATATCTACCTGCTACCTGAAACAAAAATGGAAGGTAGCGGTGGTGAGTCCGGGCGGACTTTGCGGGTATATGAGTAGACAATAAGCATGACATAATAAAGGACAACTAGTAGAGAATCAAAAGAGTACAGTCCATAAGAAATATAGATTCACCTAAACATGCATAACATATAGTAAAACGACATAGCATAAAATCCGAATAAGCACTAAGCATGTACAAAACAACACAACAATAGTAAAACTAAGATATACATGCATGTCAATCAAATGCAACAACCATAACTCATATAAATGCAACAATCACAGGAAAAATGCATAAACGAAATACGTATACACATGATGTAATGACATGTGTCACCCCTGACGCCAGTCAAGCCGTCAACACATCCCATCTGTGTGACCGAGTGGGTAGGGGTGTGACAACTGTACACACTCCAACAACAAATACCACATAAGGCGTGGTTGAGTGGACTGTGTAGGACCGGTGCCGTCGATAGAAGGGGGGGTGAATATTGACCGTTCAAAATCTTTCGCGGAACCTCGTAGAAAACTCGGATCGTTCTAGACTTAAGATATTAGTAGCAGCGGAAAATAAATAGAATGAAGAAAAACAAAGCATATGACACAGCGGATTTTTACTTGGTTCCCGACCCCCCAGGGTCAGTACATCCAAGGCCTATGCACGGGAACACCCGTCCACTATTGGTCTCCTTCCCGGACTTTTCGGAGGCGGAGAAACCCGACTTACAGTGCAAGATTACAATAAAAAATATAGGAAATTGCAGTATAATTAAAGCAAACCGAACAGAACAAGGATGAAGCTCGGCCGATCTAGACCTCCGAAGTGCCGCGCACTTCCTCCTGGAGCCTCCCGGTCGTAGAGCCTCGTCTTTAGCGCGTTGTCGTCGGTCAGAGTGATCAAAACAGTACTTTGCAGTCGTTACTGAAGCAGAGGGGTCGAAGCCCCTTATATAGGCCTCCTGGGGGCGCCCTGGACGTTGGGGGCGCCCCGGAAGACTCGGTCAAACTTTATCTCTGCGCCTACCTTGCCGCAGCTGATAACAGCTTTGACCAGGGCGCCCCGGACCTCCCGGGCGCCCTCATGGAGGCTTATCTGGGTTTCGGAGTCGATACAGCAAATACAGGTTTGAATCTGGGCGCCCCGAACGCTCCGGGCGCCCCGCTCGACACCTGTTCTGCCTGCTTCACAAAAACCCACTTTTTACCTTTGTCTGGGGGCACCCCCACTGTTGGGGGCGCCCTGGTTGCATGGGGGCGCCCTACTTAAAGCCTGCAAGAACAGTTTTTTGCCTGGTTTACCTGCTTTGTCTCCGGTTCTTGATACCTGCAAGATACATAAACACAAAGCATAGATACATATGATGTTAGCCTTAAGGACTTGGTTCGGATTCGGATTTGCACGAAACCCTAGGTCGAACCGGCACAAGTTCCCATCCCTGAGAACTTGCCCTTCACCTACTCCTTTCAGGAGACGATTGCCACCCAGCCCTTCGGGTGGGCTTTTGCTTAGCTTCCGATACCTCCGGACCTCGAGACGCCCAAACCCTGACCCGTCTCTCCTCCTGTCCTTAGTCATCGCTCAGCTAAGTTGCTCAGTCCCTTGGACCAAGACTTCATTTCCTAGCAGTCCTTCGCCAGGTGCCTAGCAGTCCTTCGCCAGGTCTTCATTCCCTAGCAGCCCTTCGCTAGGTGCCTAGCAACCCTTCGCTAGGTCTTTATTACCAAGCGGTCCTTCGCCTGGTGCCTAGCAATCCTTCGCTAGGTCTTCTATGCCTAGCAGCCCTTCGCTAGGTGCCTAGCAGCCCTTCGCTAGGTCTTAAGGTTCCGATGCCTAGCAGCCCTTCGCTAGGTGCTTAGCAGCCCTTCGCTAGGTCTTGGGGTTTCGATACCTAGCAGCCCTTCGCTAGGTCTTAGGGTTTCGGTGCCTAGATTAACTAGGACTTTTCTTCAGCTTTGGTTACCTCTCTCTTACTCCCCTTTGTCTGTTCAATGTATCACTGACTTAAGTGTATTGTCAAACATTAAAACACTTAAAGAGGAATATCATTGATGCAACTTGCACCAACAGAAATATTCTACAAATTCTAATTCCTATCAAGGAGTGACACCAATAGACGCCCAAATCAAGGTCTAATCAACCAACAAATCCTTACCTGAATTACCCGGTCACTGGATCAGAGACGTAAGCCTCACAACAATTACCATAAATTTAGTTAGGTCTAGCAACTATCCCAAAACAAAACTGAGCAAATCTCAGCAACCTTCTCCTCTACACCAGATAATATCCTATCACAACCAATTCAATCCTATCACAGCCAACTAAATCAAGAGAACCCTTACCTTGATCGTCGGCTTCGGGTTTCCACGCGAGGCAGTAGCGCGCCGGAGAAGACGATAGAAGAAGAGGGAAATGAAGGAGAGATGGCGAAAGGACGACGCTCGCTCGCTGGGAACCGCTGTGGCAGCGGCGACGTCGGGCAAGAGGCGACAGCAGTCGACTATGGCTCAGCGTCGAGTGAAACCGAGAGGGAAGAAGAAGTCGATACAATCCCTTGCTTCTTGACAGAAGAAGAAGATGATGAGGATGAAGGGTGCGGAGGCGCTCGGCGTCGCTCGGTGTCGGGGAAAGGAGACGGCATCGGGCGTCAGTGATTTCGCAAAAAGGAACCACCGCATGAAATGAAAACTGATCAGGGACTTGGGGATTTAGGGTTTATGAATGCCTTTTTTTAAAAACAGTTTTACATAAAGGCCCTCCAAGTTTGGGAAATTACGACTAAGCCCTTTAAAATTTACAACTAAGTCCTTTGAAATTTCGGTTTTCAACATTCTCCCCCACTAATAAAAATTTGGTCCCCAAATTTAGCTAGTGAACCACATCAAATACTAGTCAACAACCAGAGAAATCAACAACTCAGACTAGTCCACAATCATAAACCATAAACCGCGACAAGTACTGGTCAACAACAAGAGAAATCAACAACCCAGATATAATATGATTACGGAATGGAAAACCAACCATACGCACCTCAAGTAAATAGATGAGGGTAGCGAGCTCTGATCGTATCCTCGAGCTCCCAAGTAGCTTCCTCATCAGAGTAGTGCTGCCAACCAACTTTGACCAACCGAACTGTCTTATTCCTCAACCAAAGCTCTTTGCGATCCAGAATCCGCATAGACACCTCCTCATACGTCGCGTCTGGCTGAAGGGTGACCGACACCTCCGATAACATATGTCTAGGATCTGGTACATATTTCCTCAGCATGGAAACATAAAACACATCGTGAACTCCAGCCAACGGCGGTGGTAACACCAAACAATAAGCGACAGCTCCAATCCGCTTCAAAATCTGGAATGGTCCAATGTAGCGGGGAGCTAGCTTACCTCGCAACCCAAACCTCTTCACCCCTTTTTCGTGGGTGACACTTGTAAAACTACATGATCACGCACGGAGAACTCTAAGGGTCTGCGTCTCTCATGGTCAACCTCAACTCTGATTGCGAGTCAAATGCATTATCTACCGTATTGGGAAATGTTCAACATCTCTCTAACGGTAGCATCTCAGTTACAAGCAGTGACCTACACGTAGATACCCTATAACTCTTTAATATCTCGGAAAATCGATTCATCGACCTGCTGTGTCTTTTCTCTGGTGAGCATGTAAACCCGGTCCATCTCTAGAACTGATGGTGACACCGTCTGAAGAGGCAATGGCTGAATCATTTGAATTGCTGCTGGCTGCATAGTCTGAGGTGCTGGAGCTCCCACCGTCTGCTGAGTTTGATAACTTGTAGCTTTGACCATCTGCTGAGGTTGGTATACTGATGACTAATATGCTAGACACGGCTGATCTCCTGATCTAATCATCATATTTCGGTCCATTCCTAAACTCAAATTTAGTTACCCCTGGTTCCAAATAGTCATTTAGGCAGACCTAAGTAACACTGCTACATGCAAGCTGGAGTGGAAAGTATATACACAACAATTACATCAACCTCCTAAAGTAACTCAGCTTGACCGATGTTTACTGAACATATATGGTACATAACCCTTATGGGTAGGATAGCCTTTGTCCCCTAAAGCATAATCACAAGTTCCGCGAGCTCCATCTATATCCTATTAAGTTCCAACACAACTTAATACACATTAGGAACACCCAAGAAAATCTAACTTAAACACTTTGTTCAACACATCAAAACGTTTTAGTCAAACACCGCTACATAAGACATGATTGCACTAATAGTTACTACTGTAATTATTTGGCTACAAGATCCTTAAACACGCATATGCAACTCACTGTTAAGTCGACTGTTACAGAAGTTCTCCATAAATGGCTGACAATATCACTATGGTTCATATATCCTCAACTTAAGTAGAAAGGCAAATTATTAATGTTTCTGTTTGTCAAAACCACCTAAAGGAAAATAAAATCCATAGGTTCATATTAAAGCATGTTTTAGTACCACAAAAGTACATCCTACTAATTTACAAATGCACTCCCATAGTTCTGAACTTTTTTTTTAAGACAACCTCTTCATAGGCTTGAAAGTGGATCTAATTTAGAATATTATATTGTTGCCAGAACTGCCAAAATACCTAGGACTGACTATAAAATGGAAGTGTACAAGACTTCAAACTGTACTGACTCATCACTAAATGCGGACCTCAACAAAATGAACCATTTTGTGCGTGTAACTACTCTTTTATTAACACCATAAAGGCATATAATTACCAATCAGTTAAACTGACTCCAATTTCAATAGATAATTTTGTTAACAAACAACAAATCAAACTAGGTAACCCAGTATAGTGAAGATGAAAGTAAAATAATATATTGATGTGGTATGGTGAGATGGTAACAATTAGACAATAAAAATGGCATAGATGAACTTCAAGTTAAAGAAAAATGCATTGAAGTGGTTCGATGAGATGGAAACAATGAAAATGATATAGATGAACTTCAACCATTCAGTGTAAGAAAAAAAAATATTATTTCAAATTTCTATATGATCAAAAGAGTACATGCTTGACTCAATAACCGGTAGTGTTGGATGCCCAAAACAGCTAAGGATGGAGTAGATGAAATGTTTGCTTATTTACTTAGATCCGAGTTAATATCAAAGCAATTACAGCTCATGTGAATTGACAAAGAGAAGCGAGTTTGGGATGAGTACCATCGGGGCTATACTCACATCGGCAGCATCAAAACAAGTTCACCTCGTGAAAATTGAGAAAGAGAAATTCTAGATGAGTATCAGTGATAAACTCAGCTCACCCGATTGCAAAAAGTCCAAAGTGTTGTAATGTCTAAAGAAAACAGCATAAGACCTTAGACCCTGTGTAAAGCCAAAGACCAGAGTAGATGGGCATAAGCCCTTGAATCTAAAACACGTCCTAAAAGAAGAGAGCACAAGGCCTCCGACCTAAAGTTAAGAATTCCAAAGCTCTAAAGGAAGAGATATGAAGACTGTGACCCATGAAATAAAGACGAATACTAAAAGGTTATACTAAAAGAAAGGGCAAAAGTTGCCAAATCCCAGAAGTTCAAAGATCAAAAGAAACTTATAAAATTACAGTTTACACGTCCTTGAATTAGAGAGACCTGAAAATCTCCAACATCTTGTACCAAATCATTTTGATCTTATAACTGAAAACATAATACTTGATACATGCCATTTATAGACAATAAATACCACCTTCATAGTCAAATCATCAGCAAGCATATTTTATATGCACCTCTACTAGCAATAAAAAAAATGTAGCATAACAAATGGTCATTGTGATTCGAAAGGTTTACAAATTGCCATAATAGTGTCATAGCAAACTTAAATAGATTGATGTTTTCATGTACTAGTGCGTGCAATAGGTCCAGAGAATAAGGTCATTTATAAAAGGTATCAGAAACCAATGCATTTCTAGCATATGCTCTCCCTACATGCTCTTTTTGGAACTGAATAACTTCGGCATATTAATTAACAAAAATGGCCAACGTTAAATAATATAATCAAGATCTAATATTTTGAAATGCACAATAAGAATTTATCTCTCGTATCCCCTGCTTTTGATAGCATTATGCTGAAGAATTATCAAGTATGTTTCAAACCATCCCTTATTAGAATTTATAGTAAGATCAATAATCAAACTCCTCTGTAACATTTGGCACACTCTAATTAATACTAGTGATACCCCCTATTTCGATCGAAAACATATAGTTGTCGACAAACTCGACCCTAACTTTCTGACTCAACGGTTAGTGCTACTAGACATTCTCCATTCCAAGACCGATTGTTGATTGGTCGTGCCTCTATGATCGACCAAAATCGTGAATGTAACGAATGAATTACATGTCATCAAGGTAAAACTAAGTCTATAAATACTGACTCATTTGGTATGAAATAGGTATACAATTTGAATAAACTAGTAAATATCTAACCAACCCTATAACAGATAAATAATACTGAAAGTAGGAAGATTTCAAAGAGATATACTTCTTGTCGCCTGGAGAAATCCGTTGCCGCCAAGTCCCAAAACACAACCATAACCAGAAAATGACTCCGGAAAATAAATCCGAAAAATACAACTAGACCTCGTAAAATAACTCCGTAAACCCACAGACACCAAAACATCGCAAAACCTCGCTCTGATACCAAAAATTGTCACGCACCCAGAGGAACATGCTTGCTCGAAAATCGGGCAGCATCTCCCCTTACGGCGGACAATATGGGGTAATTATACATAACACACTCATCATAAAAGATGGCTCAGCCATTATAACAGAAAATAAAACATCACCGCACAGTTATAAGATAATGGGTGACTCAGCCACCTTAGGCATAAAAGAAAACACAACATAATAAGAAACTCCACAACGAATAAACCCGACCAATAAGACATGACTACAAATTTGTCAAGACCATACCAGAAATAATATAAAATGCGGAAACAAAGAAACTACGGAGAACCAACTCTGAAACAACTCCAAACCAAAATAACCCGGTGAAACTGAGGGACTGAGGGACTGACAACTGGATCATCTTCTGACTCCAAGCAAAATATCTACCTGCTACCTGAAACAAAAATGGAAGGTAGCGGTGGTGAGTCTGGGCGGACTTTGCTGGTATATGAGTAGACAATAAGCATGACATAATAAAGGACAACTAGTAGAGAATCAAAAGAGTACAGTCCATAAGAAATATAGATTCACCTAAACATGCATAACATATAGTAAAACGACATAGCATAAAATCCGAATAAGCACTAAGCATGTACAAAACAACACAACAATAGTAAAACTAAGATATACATGCATGTCAATCAAATGCAACAACCATAGCTCATATAAATGCAACAATCACAGGAACAATGCATAAATGAAATACGTATGCACATGATGCAATGACATGTGTCACCCCTGACGCCAGTCAAGCCGTCAACACATCCCATCTGTGTGAGCGAGTGGGTAGGGTTGTGACAACTGTACGCACTCCAACAACAAATACCACATAAGGCGTGGTTGAGTGGACAGGATGCTGGGGAGTCTACACTCCAACCCCGATACATAGGGGGAGCTATACAGCTGCAATATCCCTCTACAAACAACGGTGAGGGTGAGCCACCAACAGCTCATCCCTCTAAAAACAACGGTGAGGGTGTCACTGTTTGGCATAACAGGACAGGTGCTTGCACCTTAATAACTACCACGATAACAAGTGGTTGAGTGAATCAAGCAACAATATGACTAATGACGGCTTAACCAAATGTAAGTCTAACAGTCGTTAGTATGCAATGTGCAAGTATGGTGCATGTTATACGATGCACAAACAACCGAAGAAACAACGATGCAACAAAATCCAACAAGTATACGATGCATCAATACAACTAACCAGAAATCGCAAACCAACGATTATGCACCTACACTAATAGGTAGGGTATTTCTAATGCCAAATAAACCTATCAGTGTTTAATGGACTTCTAAGTGCTCGTGTACAAGAGGCACTTTACAGAACGGAAAACCAATAGAGGACTGTACAGATACGAATTTGGGAACACTCGAAGATCAACGAAGAATAAGTCTCAACGGTGATGTTTTAAATTACGACAAAGAACAAAGTCATGCAACCTATCAGACATAATATAGCTATGCTTTTAAGGTAAAGAAAACTACTCGAGTACAAAGGTGAAGTACCCGCCTTTTATGTAGAACGTATACGAACAGAACCTCCCACGATCGACAACGTGAGCCCAAAGTCAAGGTCCTGTATCAAGGACACAAATTTAGCTAATTATAAAATAAATAAATTAGCTAAATTAAAATACTAACATTATTAAGATAGATCCTACTTAGAACATCTATTGAAATAAATCCAAACAACTATAGGTTCTTTCTTAATCCAAAGAAAAGAGTAAATATCCAACTCTTAGCAAATTAGAAAACTCAAATGAAACATTAACCCAAGCTACTCTTCCCACGCATGGAATTCACGACAACTCACTTAAACACATCCACCAAAGAACCAATTTCCAACACCACAAGGAATACATGGCAGTAAGAACCATAATGCTATTAATTATCTTCACCTATCAGTTTAGCATCTAATCAAGCTTTAACAATCCTCGACAGAACACTACAAATTCAAATAACTAACCCAAGACTTCATCCCAACAACTCATAGCAACAAGGAAAACAAAACATCACGAGTAGAAATATTCTACAAATTCCAATTCCTATCAAGGAGTGACACCAATAGACGCCAAAATCAACATCTAATCAACCAACAAATCCTTACCTGAATTACCCGGTCGCTGGATCAGAGACGTAAGCCTCACAACAATTACCATAAATTTAGTTATGGCTAGCAACTATCCCAAAACAAAACTGAGCAAATCTCAACAACCTTCTCCTCTACACCAGATAATATCCTATCACAACCAATTCCATCCTATCACAGCCAACTAAATCAAGAGAACCCTTACCTTGATCGTCGGCTTCGGGTTTCCACGCGAGGCAGTAGCGCGCCGGAGAAGACGAATGAAGAAGAGGGAAACGAAGGTGAGATGGCGAAAGGATGACGCTCGCTCGTTGGGAACCGCTGTGGCGGCGGCGGCGTCGGGCAAGAGGCGACAGCAGTCGGCTAGGGATCAGCGTCGAGTGAAACCGAGAGGGAAGAAGAAGTCGATACAATCCCTTGCTTCTTGACAGAAGAAGAAGATGATGAGGATGAAGGGTGCGGAGGCGCTCAGCGTCGGGGAAAGGAGACGGCATCGGGCGTCAGTGATTTCGCAAAAAGGAACCACCGCACGAAATGAAAACTGATCAGGGACTTGGGGATTTAGGGTTTATGAATACTTTTTTTAAAAATAGTTTTACATAAAGGCCCTCCAAGTTTAGGAAATTACGACTAAGCCCTTTAAAATTTACAACTAAGTCCTTTGAAATTTTAGTTTTCAACATGTTTAGGGGCACCCTCCATGTGATTGAATCTAATCCAATCATCTAACATGGCACGCGGGGATAAAACTGGTGTTGAGGGAGCCAGGGTGCTTACTTGCCTCCGGCTCCAGGTGTGGGGACCGGTGCCGTCGATAGAGGGGGGGGTGAATATCGACTTGTAAACATTTCTGCGGAAACCGTTTCTTTCTTTTGATCGTTCGTTTTGGACATAGAGTTAGTAGCACAGCGGAAAAATAGACAGAACGAAAAAGCAATCAACAGAGTGCACACGGGATTTTTACTTGGTTTCCAACCTCCAGGGTCAGTACGTCCAAGGCCTAAGCATGGGAAATGTTTGTTCACTAATGGTCTCCATTTTGAACTTTCCAGAGGCGGAGAAACCCGTCTTATAGTACAAGATTTACAATCAAAAATATAAAAGAAATTAAGTGCATAAAGTAAATCAAACCAAACCGAGAGTCGAAGACTCGACCGATCTGGAACTCCGAAGTGCTACGCTGTCACGCCCTGAGACCTAGGACCCGCTGATCCAATAGAAAATCGGACAGCACCTCCCCTGTCCGGCGGACAATTTGCACATACACACAACATATATAATATCACCACGCAGTTTAAATGGGCCTCAGACCTCAAATCCAAACAGAATAACAGTATATATGACAAATTACTCATAAAACCAAAACACGAACTTACCTGAGCTGCCAGGGGGCAGGAACACAACAAAACCACACACACAATCCAACATATGACTCAAAAGTACAATCCCATAAAGCCAACCACAAACTACAAGCCCACGATAATCCCATGTAACGAAATAAAATATAACATGGTCCAAAAACGGAAAGTAAAGCATAAAACCAAATCAAATGTCATCTCAGGCATGGGACTGGCGACTTGGACCCTCCTGGCAGAAATCAACCTGAAATCAAAAAGTATGGCAACCGTGTGAGTCCATAAACTCAGTGAATACCCAGCAGATATGCATAGTGCATTTCAATAACAATAAGGGTCTACGCTAATACAGTCTTATACGAATAACAGACAAGGGTATACACTAAAGAGACCGAATAAAGGTATATACGAGAATCCATCTATCCTGCAGAGGGTGAAATAAATCCCTATGGAACAAGTATAATGTATAATCCAAGATTAACAAGTCTCCAGTATATGCATGTCAATCAAGTGCAGAAATCAAATGCAGCAAACAATGCACGATGCAAAATATGCACATGGTGCAATGACATGTGTCACCCCTGATGTCAGTCAGGCACCGTCCACCTATCATAAATGAATGTCCGCGTGGGTAGGGCTATGACAACTGTACGCACCCTGCTATCACTGCTCCTGAGTGACCGAGTGGACAGGATGCTGGCGGAGGTCACTCTCCTACCCCAAGCAATGGGGGAGCCTAGCTCACATCTTCTCATGTCTCAGAACGAGAAGGGATCCCTGGCTGCTACCACGCCCGGACCCACCCTCCAAATAGTGGTCGAACGGAGCAATACAGGACAAATGCACACACCCTATGGTAACCACTACCCCTAAGTGGATGTGTGTGCATATCCTCATGTAACTGATGATGGGCTCAGACTACATAGGAGCCGATGATCATCAGCATGCAATAATGCAAGGATGGTGCATGATCCAAACACATATAACACTCACCAAGTCCTCAACTAACACCTCAGTGTGCTAGGTATAGGTCTGAATCCTATATCATGGGTTACAAGTAATCTACTAGGTATACTGAAAGAGTAATCCAGTGATCTATCAATGTCACAATGCAAGAGGGGACATATCACTACATCTATGCACATATATATATACATGGCAACTATTGAGACTGTATGAAGCTAAACGGGAGATAACATCAAGGATAAGCAGCATGTATCAAATACATGTATACTAAGGCAGATATAGCATATAAACTTACTGTTATCTATAACAAACCATGCATAGCAATAAGACCATATCTAAAAGATAAGTCAAAGAGTATCCGCCTCAATCGTAAGATGTTCGTATCAGAAAGAACCTCCCGTCTCGTAATCAGAAATGCTAAATCCAATCAATGCTCTGTATTAAAGGCATAATGTTTAGCTACCATAATATGTAATTTATAGCTAAACAAACTGTCTTAAATAATTAGGATCGTTCTAATTATTATCGTTTCATCTAATTAACCATAATTAGATGATTAACCCTTAATTATCCTAAATTATCCCGATTAGATTCCAATTAGGTTTTGAAATGTGAATTTATCAAGTTAACTCATTAGGTTTAAATTCCAAATTAAACCTAACCCGTAAGTTAATCAATAGCTCTTCCAAAACTCAATTCAGCCTACTGATCAGCATTGAAAAAAACTCAGATCAAACCTCAAAGCTCACGGCAGGAACCAAAGAAGGAATTTATCTACCCCCTATATCAGAATTAAATTTGAACAAAAATCCCCATTAATTAATCAGAACAGAACATCTAACACAAATCCAAATTGGAAGCAATTCTCCACATCAACTTCGGAATTCAACACGAAACAACCATCTCAATTCCATACCTCAATTCCCAGGCGATCCAAAGCCAAATAGCAGAAAATCCTATCCAAAATCGTGCTCCAAATGGACCTGTGTTCAAGAATTCAAGGTGAACAAGGATCAAACACGGATACATTTGCAGGGCATCTTAACCTTTGCACCACAGAATTTGAATCTAAATCCCAAACATCTAGAACTCCCCCACAGAGCAACCTCCCACATTTCAATTCGAATATAGCTATAGAACAAGTCCTGAGCTTACCAATTTCGTGCTGTCGTCCACCCCTTGTCCCCGTGCTAGTAGATCAACGCCCAAGAGATGAGCTCAGTTAGCTTGCTCAATCTATATGGCACCGCAGTCAGGAGCTAGGGCACAACTCAGGCGGAGAGGGGTCGATGGTGTCGATGTGATCCCGAGGGAGAAGAGCACCGGAGAGGGAGGCACGACAGTGGATTCGAGCAAGGCAGAACGGCTGCGGCGTCGGGTTTAGGGCACGCGAAGGAGAGAAGAGAGGAGAGGTCGACGTCGGCTTCTCTGGCGGCTAGGTCATGCGAGGGGAGGAGAAGAAGTCAGAGGAAGGGGGGCGGCGCCTGGCTACGGCTGCGGCTAGGACTCGAGAAGCTGTAAATAAAAGGGGGGAGGCATCTTTTTGCAGAAAGGCCCTTCATTTCCCTTAATTTCACATTAAACCCTTAGGATAAAGGTTTTAACCATTTAACCCTCCTATTTCTTATAATTCACCTCAAAATTTTTTTAGGGTTAAATTATTTACACCCTAAATCTTCCAATATATTTTCCAATTTTTTTTTTACTGGTTTTGAATTTGTCGTATTTAACATGCGCACTTCCTCCCGGAGCTTCCTTGGTTACAGAGCTTCGTCGTTAGCGCTTTATCGTCACTCAAAATGCTCAGAGTGATCTCAGAATTGATGTACTGAGTTGAGGGGTCGAAGCCCCTTTTATAGCTTTGTCTGGGGCGCCTGTGATTCTATGGGTCCCCTCATAACCTTTGGTCAAAGCTCATCCTCGTGCCGAACTCGCAGCAAGGATAAGACCCTCTTCCCAGGCGCTTGTATCAACACAGGCACCTAGGAGCCCTCAGGCGCCTGTGTTAACAGGCGCCTAGGAGGGGCTACCCAGTCCAGGGCGCCCTAAAGCTCTGGGGCACCTGTTTCATTACAGGCGCCCTAGAGGTCCTTCCAGGCCGCTTTTTCTTCTTTGTTTTCTCTTCTGTCTTGCCTCCAACTTTAGGTATCTGCAATACAATCAAGGACAAGGCAAATATGCAGATAATCTTAACCTTAGAGACTTGGTTCTGACTTCGAATTTCTCACAAAACCCTAGGTTGAATCGACGCCTATGTTCCCTTCCCGAGGAACGGGTCTTTCACCTACTCCTCTCAGGAGACGGTTGCCACCCAACCCATCCGGTTGGACTTTTGCCCAGCTTCACTCACCAAGACTTTTGCCCAATCTTACGACCAGGACTTTGTGCCCAATCTTATGACCAGGACTTCGTGCCCAGTCCACGACTAGGACTTATTGCCTAACTTCACTCATCAAGACTTTTGCCTAGCTTCACTCACCAGGACTTCGTGCCCAGTCCACGGCCAGGACTTATTGCCCAACTTCACTCATCAGGACTTCGGTGCCCAACCCTCGGCCAAGACTTATTTCCCAATCCATGATCAGGACTTAGTGCCCAATTCTTCGAACCAGGACTTATTGCCTAGGTTAACTAGGACTTTCCTTCACTTTGGTACTATTTTCTTGACTACCCTTCTCTTGTTCAATGTATCACTAACTTAAGCATATAGTTAAACATTGAAACATTTAGAGGAGGACAACACTGATACATTTTGCACCAACAATCTCCTCCTTTTTGATGTTTGACAATATCTTAAGTTAGATTGGATTAAAGGGTTAAGTTTGGAAAAATTGATCCTTGAATCAAAACATTTTGATTTAACCTTTTGATCCTTGCAAAAAAAATTTTGATTCAACCTTTGATCCTTGGGAGAAAAAAATTCTCTATTCCTTTGGGAGAAAAAAAATTTCTAACTTAAGTCACTCTCCCCCTTTGTCATACATCAAAAAATGAAAAAAAAACTTTGCACCAACAATGAAAAAAATTTCTTTTCCTTTTGAAAGTGCTTAGTTTAATTCTTTTGAAAGCATATCATTTTTGATAAAACAATTTTAAAATTCTTCCCTTTTTGTTTGAAAAAGACTAAGTGCTAGTTAAAAAAACTTAAGTACTTAAAGTGTACAAAAAAAAATTGTACTTAGAAAGGATTGTGCACTTTGAAAAAATTTTGATCTTTTAGTAAAATATTTTGAACTTAGATAAATTTTCATTTAGAAAAGATTTTCAAAAAAAATGCACTTATAAAAGATTATGCACTTAAAACAAATTATGCACTTTGGAATTTTTGCACAAAAAATTTGTACTTTGGAAAATATTGTGTACTTTAGAAAAATATTAGTATTTTGAAAGACATTTTGCACTTTTGAAAAAATACTAGTACTTTTGAGAAATATTTTGCACTTTTTTGAAAAATGTTAGTACTTTTGAAAAATATATTGAACTTTTTGAAAAATGCAATTACTTTTGAAAAAATATTATAAACTTTTTGAAAAAAAATATTATGCACTTTTTGAAAAATGCAAGCACTTTTGAAAAATATTATGAACTTTTTTGATAAAATATAAGTACTTTTAAAAAATATTATGCACTTTTTGAAAAATACAAGTACTTTAGAAAAATATTATTTTTAAAACATAATATTTTACTTGACTTGGTTTCTTTTTCTATCTGACACAATCCTAGGAAACCTTGTTAACTACAAAGACGTTTCCCTAAGTGTCCAGGAAATTCTCCAAATTCAAGTAAGTATTATTTCCAAATGTATTCCAAAAAGATTTTATAAGCCAAAATTTTTTGAAAGTGATAAAAATGATAAAACATTTTAAAGTGCATTCTGAACTGAGGATAATGTTAAAGCACAAATTTCGAGAGGATATTTTGTAATAAGTGTTTTTGATATTTTTGAAAACATATTTTGAAATGATAAGGTTTTTTAAAGCACAGTTTTCGAAAAACATTTTGAAATGATAGTGATGTAACACGGTTTTTGAAACAATTTTTGAAAACCTTATTTTGAGATGCTAATATTTTAAAGCATAAGGTTTTGAGAAAGAACCCAAAAAGAACTCCCCCTATATCCGACACCGTCTGACTCTATCTAAGTGTCTTAAGGGACATTAGTGTTGACCTAAAGGCTTGTGTCTAATTGTGTAGGTCAAACACCTTTTCAAAAGGATATAATTTTGAAAATTTATAATATATAAACAACCAGACAAGCATGAAATCCATAAAAATATTATTTTGTTAAAGCACTATTTTGAAAATAGATTTTTAGAAAATATTCTAAGAATTTTGGAAAATAATTTTTGAAAAGTATTTTTCAATTTATTAGATCTTAACATCTCACCCATTCTAAATGTCTCAGTACAATCAAGCAAGGTTGCCTTATGGGTGTATCGTGAGATGCTTGAATAATTTTTCTTTGAATTATCGTTAAATCTAAGATTTAATCGAAACTTGTGTTAGATTCAAATTTATCAAATAGTAAATTGAATTTGAGTTTCGATAATCGGCTTCTAGGTCTTGGCGAGGCACAGAGGCCTTCATTGGCCGTAGCCTTATTGGAGCAACAACCCTTTCCTTGACAAAGCCTTTTATTGAAAGTTCATTTTCAAATTACTTTTTGAAAAATATTTGTCTAACTAGCTTAGGTTTTGGATCGATAGCTTCGGCTAGTTCCAACAGACTAAACAGACCAAGTAGGGTACGCCTTACCTCACTTGACCTTATTAAAAGGGCTTCCCTAACGTACTATCATCTCACCTCCACCTAATACTATATTGTTCAGGTTTCAAATAAGTCTTTTGTCCTTAATTAACCACTCTAAATCATGCATAAAATTAAACATGAATGACATGACGTTTATATAAAAAAAATAGCAAATACATGAGCATGACATTTATGCATGATTCAATCAAGTCCAGGCAATTTTAATTAAGTTTCTAATGATGTATCAAATTCTCGATTTGACACATATCGTATGAACCCGCGAATATGCCAACCCACTTTGACATATTTAATTTTACTAAATTGATTGTTTCAGTTGGTTAAGATTTTATTTGACTTGAGTTTACGTTTTAATTTGATTTAATTTTCAAATTTTCTGGGTTAATTAATAGTTGTGGGTTTAGCTCCATCATTTTCATTATTTCAAAAATATCTGATTTATCCACTATTTCTTCTTCATTTAACTTTTCAAGCTTTTCTAACACTTCTGCTTTGTTTGAATTTTTGTAGATTTTATTAACTGTAGCCTTGATCCTAGAAAATTCATCTTTCTCCTCATCCTCATCATCAAGATTATATCCTTCTATATCTTCATAATAAGTGGAGTAGTTTTTAGGGCTACTAGTTAATGTTTTATAATTATCTTCAGGATTATCCAAGAAATTAATAATTAAATTATTATCTAAGAAGATTTCATCTCCACTATCCTCAAAAATATCAGAGCTAATTTCATCCTTATCCTCAGAAATATCTTCAATATTTTCAGACTTATTTTCAATATTTTCAAAATTAATTTCTAAATTATCCTTAATATTATCAGAATTAATTTCAGGATTATTCTTAATATTATCAGAATTAATTTCAGGATTATCCTTAATATTTTCAGAAATATTTTCAGTATTATCCTTAAAATTTTCAGAAATATTTTCAATATTATCCTTAAAATTTTCAAAAGTATTTTCGGTATTATCCTTAAAATTTTTAGAAATATTTTCAGTATTATCCTTAAATTTTTTTAAAATATTTTCAGTATTATCCTTAAAAATTTTAAAATTAATTTTAGAAATTATTGCATTGACATTGAAGATTAAACGGTTAATTTCTGATATTTTAATATTATCTACATTTGATAATTGGTCATGCAAGATATTGATTTGACTATGCAATAATTCTAATTTTTCAGAAAAATTATCTAACTTATCATATGACAGTGCAGGAATTTGAAAATATTTACGAACATAAATTTTTCGTACCTTGTCTGGACACTTATGTAGGACCGGTGTCGTCGATAGAGGGGGAGGGGTGAATATCGATCGTGAAAAATCTTTCGAATTCTTCGTAAAATTTTCATTCGTTCTGGACTTAGAATATTAGTAGCGCAGCAAAAATAAATAGAACGAAAAACAAAGCAAGGACACAGCGGATTTTTACTTGGTTCCCGACCCCCCAGGGTCAATACATCCAAGGCCTATGCACGGGAACGCCCGTCCACTATTGGTCTCCTTCCTGGACTTTCCGGAGGCGGAGAAACCCGACTTACAGTGCAAGATTTACAAGCAATAATATAGAAAATGAAGTGCGAAATAAGTAAAAGCGAACCGAACAAAAATCTGAAACTTGGTCGATCTGGACCTCCGAAGTGCCGCGCACTTCCTCCTGGAGCCTCCCGGTCGTAGAGCCTCGTTTCTAGTGCGTTGTCATCGGTCAGAATGCTTGGAATGGTATTTGGCAGTTGTGTTTGAAGCAGAGGGGTCGAAGCCCCTTATATAGGCCTCCTGGGGGCGCCCTGGACGCTGGGGGCGCCCCGATAAACCTGGTCAAACTTTATCCCTGCGCCGACCTCGCCGCAGCTGATAAAACCTTTAACCAGGGCGCCCCGGATGCTCCGGGCGCCCCCATGAAGGTTTATCTGTGTTTCGGACATGAAACCGCCAAAACAGCTTTGAACCAGGGCGCCCCGGACGCTCCGGGCGCCCCGGACGCTCCGGGCGCCCCGGACGCTCCGGGCGCCCCGGACGCTCCGGGCGCCCCGCTTGACACCTGTTCTGCCTGCTTCACCTTTACTGCCTTTTTAGCACTGTCTGGGGGCACCCTGCTTAGGGCCTCCAGCTGCTTGCAACCTCTTTCACTCTTGGTACCTGCAAGATACATAACCACATAGCACATATACATATAATTTTAGTCTTAAGGACTTGGTTCGGACTTCGGATTTGCACGAAACCCTAGGTCGAACCGGCACGAGTTCCTATCCCCGAGAACTCGCCCTTCACCTACTCCTTTCAGGAGACGGTTGCCACCCAGCCTTTCGGGTGGACTTTTGCTTAGCTTCCGATACTTCCGGACCTCGAGACACCCAAACCCTGACCCGTCTCTACTCCTGTCCTTAGTCATCGCTCAGCTAAGTTGCTTAGTCCCTCGGACCAAGACTTCATTCCCTAGCAATCCTTCGCCAGGTGCCTAGCAGTCCTTCGCTAGGTCTTCAATGCCTAGCAGCCCTTCGCTAGGTGCCTAGCAGCCCTTCGCTAGGTCTTGGGGTTTCGATACCTAGCAGCCCTTCGCTACGTGCCTAGCAGCCCTTCGCTAGGTCTTAGGGTTTCGATACCTAGCAGCCCTTCGCTAGGTCTTAGGGTTTCGATACCTAGCAGCCCTTCGCTAGGTGCATAGCGGTCCTTCGCTAGGTCTTAGGGTTTCGGTGCCTAGATTAACTAGGACTTTTCTTTAGCTTTGGTTACCTCTCTCTTACTCCCCTTTGTCTGTTTAATGTATCACTGACTTAAGTGTATTGTCAAACATTAAAACACTTAAAGAGGAATATCATTAATGCAACTTGCACCAATAATCTCCCCCTTTTTGATGTTTGACAATAACATAAGTTAGATTGGTTTAAGGGGCTAACTATCCTTGGGATCAAACAAAAAGTGACCTTAGTTTTGAAAATAAATTTTTGATCCTTGGTCAAATTTTCTAACTTAAGCACACCTCTCCCCCTTTGTCATACATCAAAAAAAACAAAAGAAAATACTTGCACCAACAATGAGAAATTTTGGTTCTTTTTGAAAATACTTGGTGCAGAAATTTTGAAGGCATTGTATTTTGAATGATATATTGCATTTTAAAAAAAAATGCATAATTTTGAAAAAGATGTTATGCGCTTTGAAAAGTACAAGTACTTTGAAAATGATCTTTAACAATATGCAAGTACTTTTGAAAGAAAAATATAAAGTACTTTTTGGAAAATGCATAACTTTTAAAAAATGTTATTTTGGAAAATATAAATATTATGCCTATTTTGCAAGTACTAACTATTTTTGAAAGAGATGAGACTTTGAGAAATATAAGTAATTTTTGAAATATAATATTTTACTTGACTAAGTTTCTTTTCCAGTCTGACACAATCCTGGGAAACCTTGTTGACTACAAGGACATTTCCTAAGTGTCCTGGAATTTCTTCAACCTCAAGTAAATATTGTTTCGAAGATAATTTCATAGGTCACACGACAACAATAGACTACTAGTATTTTGAAAAACTACTTATGTTTCTAGCAAGATTTGAAAATACAGCGCATGAAAACATTTGAGATATTCAATAATTCTTTTAATTTGATCTCCCCCTAAACTTGACCTGGTCCTGGGAAGCTTGTTGACCACAAGTACTCTTCCTCTAAGTCTTAAGGTTTGATTCAAATTAAAGAAATTATCTAATAATTTCAAAACAATTAATTAGACAAGATTATTTCAGAAGTTTGATTTATACTCCCCCTAAAGTTGACACATCCTAGGAGTCCTTGTAGATTATGAAGTGGACTTTCCTCTGTGTCTTTAGGGTTTATCAAAATCAAACAAGACAGATAAATTTTACAACATAAACCTTTTTCGAAAAACACAAGTGATAACGATTTAAAGCTCAATTTTCGAAAAGTATTTTCAAATAATAGTAATTTTTACAATGTAGCTTTCGAAAGCTAAAAAAAAAATAAAAATCACTCCCCCTGTATCCGATACCGTTTGACTCTATCTAAGTGCCTTAAGGAACTTTAGTGTTATCCTAAGAGGCTTGTGTCTAATTGCGTGAGTCAAGCACATTTTTGAAGAGATATATTTTTGAAAAATGTATAATATATATAATCAATCAGACAAGCATGAATTCCATAAAAACATTATTATGTTGAAGCACTATTTTGAAAATATATTTTTATGAAAATATTCTAATAATTTTGAAAAACAATTTTGAAAAATATTTTTCAATTCATTAGTCCTTAACATCTCACTCATTTTAGATGTATCAATACAACAAGCATGGTTGCCTTGTAGGTGTATTGTGAGATGCTTGAATCATTTTTCTTAATTTATTATTAACTCTAAGATTTAATTGAAGCTTGTGTTAGATTTAAATTTGACAAGAAGTAACTTGAATTTGAATTTCAAAAATTGGCTTCCAGGTCTTGGCGAGGCACTAGGCCTTCTTTGGCCGTAGCCTTATTGGATCATCAACCCTTTCCTTGACAAAGCCTTTTAATGAAATTTCATTTTCAAAATTACTTTTTGAAAAATTCTGGTCTAACTAGTTTGGGTCTTGGATCGGTAGCTTCGGCTAGTTTCACTAGTTTAAAGAGACCAAGTAGAGTATACTTGACCTTATTAGAATTGGTTTCCCTAACGTACTATCATCTCACCTCCACCCAATACTAGGTTAATCAAGTTTCAATTATTCTTTTTCCTATGACCGTTCTAATACATACATAAACTTTAAATATGAATGACATGTCATATATTAAAAGAAGTAACAGATGCATGACATGACAATTATGCATGAGTCAAACAATTTAAATCATTTTATTTAAGTTTCTAAAAATGTATCAAATTCCCAATTTGATACATATCGTGTGAACCCGCGAATATGTCAACCCACTTTGACATATTTAATGTTATTAATTTTAATTGTTATAGTTTGGGTAAAATTTTATTTTAGTTTGAGTTTAAGTTATTTAAGATTTCAGGTTAATTAAGAATTGATTGAAAAGAAAATTAATTAATCAATTAAGAATTAATGAATTTAAGTTTAAGTTTGAATTTCGAATTTAATTTAAGTTTGAATTTCGAATTTAATTTGAATTTCGAATTTAATTTAAGTTTGAATTTTGAATTTAATTTAAGTTTGAATTTCGAATTTCATTTAAGTTTGAATTTCGAATTTAATTTAAGTTTGAATTTCGAATTTCATTTAAGTTTGAATAATTAAGATTTAATTAATTTTAATTTAATTAAGATTTAATTTGAATTTAATTAAGATTTAATTAATATTTAATTTGAATTTAATTAAGATTTAATTAATATTTAATTTGAATTTAATTAAGATTTAATTTCGATTTAATTTGAATTTAATTAAGATTTAATTAAGATTTAATTTGAATTTAATTAAGATTTAATTTAGTTTTAATTTGAATTTAATTAAGATTTAATTTAGATTTAATTTGAATTTAATTAAGATTTAATTAAGATTTAATTTAGATTTAATTTGAATTTAATTAAGATTTAATTTAGATTTAATTTGAATTTAATTAAGATTTAATTTGAATTTAATTAAGATTTAATTTAAATTTAATTTAGATTTAATTAAGATTTAATTAAGGTTATAATGATTAATTAATAATTTTGGGTTTAAATTTATAATTTTCATTATTTCAAAAATTTCTTCTTCATCTTTATCTTTCTTTTCATGTTTTTCTAATAATTTTGATTTTTTTTGAATTTTTGTAATTTTTATTAACTATGGCCTTTATTTGATAGTTCTATATCCTCCTCAAGATTAGATCTTTCAATATCCTCACAGTGGGTGGAGAAAATGGGTCACTAGTTAAATTTTTGTAATAACTTTCAAGATTATCTATAATTAAGTTATCATCTAGGAGAATTTTATCTTTATTATCCTCAAGAATATTTTCAACAAAATCATCTTTATCCTTAAGATTTCCAATAATTTCAGGGTTATCTTTAGAATTATCCTTAAGGTTTTCAAATTTGAATTCGGAATTATCCTTAGGATTTTCAAATTTAAATTCTGAATTATCCTTAAGATTTTTGAATTTGAATTCAAATTTTTCCTTAGGTTTAATTTTATCTGATTTAAAATTATCAGAATTAATTTTATCAGAATAATTATCAGAATAATTATCAAAATTAATTTTATCAGAATAATTATCAGAATTAATTTTATCAGAATAATTATCAAAATTAATTTTATCAGAATAATTATAAAAATTAATTTTATCAGAATAATTATCAGAATTAATTTTATCAGAATAATTATCAGAATTAATTTTATTAGAATTAATTTTATCAGAATAATTATCAGAATTAATTTTATCAATTACTGAATTGATATTCTGAATTAAACAATTAATTTCTGATATTTTAATCCTATCTGCTTTTTCTAATTTGACATGCAAGATATTAATTCTATTGTGCAAGTAATCTAATTTATCAGGAAAATTAACTAAGTTATCATAAGATAGTGCAGGAATTTGTAAAGTTTTTGGAACATAAATCTTGTGTACCTTCGCCGGACACTTGTTTTTGTAATGTCCGTATTTCTTGCATTTGAAACATTGTACGTGACTTTTGTCCCTCCGGTTTCTGGCGCTGGTGCCTCCTTCACCACCGGTGATGTAGACCGAATCTTACGAGTAGGACACTGATTTTTATAGTGCCCTCTCTCCCTGCACATGAAACAAATAATATGGAATTTATAAATGAATATTTTAAATAAAATATACCTGATTCACCCCTGGGCTCCCCCTCAACTCCTAGCGTCTTTGCTCCGTCGGCGGTTAGTCCGGTGAAGAGCGGCTCGGCTCTGATACCAATTGTAGGACCAGTGCCGTCGATAGAGGGGGGGGTGAATATCGATCGTGAAAAATCTTTCGGAATTCTTCGTAAAACTTTCATTCGTTCTGGACTTAGAATATTAGTAGCGCAGCGGAAAATAAATAGAACGAAAAACAAAGCAAGGACACAGCGGATTTTTACTTGGTTCCTGACCCCCCCAGGGTCAGTACATCCAAGGCCTATGCACGGGAACACCCGTCCACTATTGGTCTCCTTCCCAAACTTTCCGGAGGCGGAGAAACCCGACTTATAGTGCAAGATTTACAAGCAATAATATAGAAAATGAAGTGCGAAATAAGTAAAAGCGAACCGAACAAAAATCTGAAACTTGGCCGATCTGGACCTCCGAAGTGCCGCGCACTTCCTCCTGGAGCCTCCCGGTCGTAGAGCCTTGTTTCTAGTGCGTTGTCGTCGGTCAGAATGCTTGGAATGGTATTTGGCTGTTGTGTTTGAAGCAGAGGGGTCGAAGCCCCTTATATAGGCCTCCTGGGGGCGCCCTAGACGCTGGGGGCGCCCCGATAAACCTGGTCAAACTTTATCCCTGCGCCGACCTCGCCGCAGCTGATAAAACCTTTGACCAGGGCACCTCGGACGCTCCGGGCGCCCCCATGAAGGTTTATCTGTGTTTCGGACACGAAACCGCCAAAACAGCTTTGAACCCGGGTGCCCCGGACGCTCCGGGCGCCCCGCTTGACACCTGTTCTGCCTGCTTCACCTTTACTGCCTTTTTAGCACTGTCTGGGGGCGCCCTGCTTAGGGCCTCCAGCTGCTTGCAACCTCTTTCACTCTTGGTACCTGCAAGATACATAACCACATAGCACATATACATATAATTTTAGTCTTAAGGACTTGGTTCGGACTTCGGATTTGCACGAAACCCTAGGTCGAACCGGCACGAGTTCCTATCCCCGAGAACTCGCCCTTTACCTACTCCTTTCAGGAGACGGTTGCCACCCAGCCCTTCGGGTGGACTTTTACTTAGCTTCCGATACTTCCGGACCTCGAGACGCCCAAACCCTGACCCGTCTCTACTCCTGTCCTTAGTCATCGCTCAGCTAAGTTGCTTAGTCCCTCGGACCAAGACTTCATTCCCTAGCAATCCTTCGCTAGGTGCCTAGCAGCCCTTCGCTAGGTCTTCAATGCCTAGCAGCCCTTCGCTAGGTCTTGGGGTTTCGATACCTAGCAGCCCTTCGCTAGGTGCCTAGCAGCCCTTCGCTAGGTCTTAGGGTTTCGATACCTAGCAGCCCTTCGCTAGGTCTTAGGGTTTCGATACCTAGCAGCCCTTTGCTAGGTGCCTAGCAGTCCTTCGCTAGGTCTTAGGGTTTCGGTGCCTAGATTAACTAGGACTTTTCTTCAGCTTTGGTTACCTCTCTCTTACTCCCCTTTGTCTGTTTAATGTATCACTGACTTAAGTGTATTGTCAAACATTAAAACACTTAAAGAGGAATATCATTGATGCAACTTGCACCAACAACTTATTCTTGTAGTGTCCGTGCTTTTGACATTTGAAGCACTTTATTTGACTTTTGTCCCTCCGGACTCCTGGTGTTGGTACATCCTTTGCTGTCGGTGGTGAAGATCGAGTCTTATGAGTAGGACACTGATTTTTATAGTGTCTTCTCTCCCTGCACTTGAAATATGTAATATGAAATTTAAAATTGACCATAATTAATGAAAAATACCTGATTCACCCCTGGGCTCCCCCTCAACTCCTGGCGTCTTTGCTTCGTCGGCTGTTAGTCTGGTGAAGAGCTACCAGGCTCTAATACCACTTGTGGGGACTGGTGCCGTCGATAGAGGGGGGGGGGTTAATATCGACTTGTAAAAATTTCTTTGGAAACCGTTTCTTTCTATCGTTTGTTCTGGACACAGAGTTAGTAGCACATCGGAAAAATAGACAGAATGTAAAAGCAATCAAGAGAGTGCACACAGGATTTTTACTTGGTTGCCAACCTCCCAGGGTCAATACGTCCAAGGCCTAAGCACGGGAAATGCTCGTCCACTAATGGTCTCCTTTCCAGACTTTCCGGAGGCGGAGAAACCCATCTTACAGTGCAAGATTTACAATAAAAAATATAAAAGAAATTAAGTGCATAAAGTAAATCAAACCAAACAGAGAGTCGAAGACTCGACCGATCTGGAACTCCGAAGTGCTATCCACTTCCTCCCAGAGCTTCCTTGGTCGTAGAGCTTCGTCATTAGCGCATTATCGTCACTCAGAATGCTCAGAATGATCTCAGAATTAATGTACTGAGTTGAGGGGTCAAAGTCCCATTTATAGCTTTGTCTGGGGTGCCTGTGATGCTATGGTGCGCCTCATAACCCTTAGTCAAAGCTCATCCTCACGCCGAACTCGTAGCAGGGATAAGATCCTCTTCCCAGGCGCCTGTATCAACACAGGCGCCTGGGAGCCCTTAGGTGCCTGTGTTAACAGGCGCCTGGGAGGGGCTGGCCAGTCCAGTGCGCCCTAAAGCTCTGGGGTGCCTGTTTCATTACAGGCGCCCTAGAGGTCCTTCCAGACCGCTTTTTCTTCTTTGTATTCTCTTCTGCCTTGCCTCCAACTTTAGGTACCTGCAATACAATCAACGACAAGGCAAATATGCAGATAATCTTAATCTTAGAGACTTGGTTTTGACTTCGGATTCCATCGAAACCCTAGGTCGAACCGATGCCTATGTTCCCTTCCCGGGGAACGCGCCTTTCACCTACTCCTCTCAGGAGACGGTTGCCACCCGGCCCATCCGGTTGGACTTTTGCCCAGCTTCACTCACCAGGACTTTTGCCCAATCTTACGACCAAGACTTCGTGCCCAATCCACGACCAGGACTTATTGCCTAACTTCACTCATCAGGACTTTTGCCCAGCTTCACTCACCAGGACTTCATGCCCAGTACACGACCAGGACTTATTACCCAACTTCACTCATCAGGACTTCGGTGCCCAACCCTCGGCCAGGACTTATTTCCCAATCCATGATCAGGTCTTAGTGCCCAATTCTTTGAACCATGACTTATTGCCTAGGTTAACTAGGACTTTCCTTCACTTTGGTACTATTTTCTTGACTACCCTTCTCTTGTTCAATGTATCACCAACTTAAGTATATTGTTAAACATTGAAACATTTAGAGGAGGATATCACTCATGCATTTTGCACCAACACCAGGTTCCTACATGATAAACAACACAAGACAAATAAACAATCTTGAGCTTTAGTTCTTTAAGTCTACCTGACCTACTAGACTTTGCTTAGAGTCAACTCTCTAAGACTTTACTACCTAAGGTCAACTCCTTAGAGTTTCCCAATGCCTAGCCTCACTCACTAGAACTTTACCTTGCCTGGCTTCACTCACCAGGACTATTACGCAGCTTCACTCACCAGGATTTCATGCCCTATCCTCGACCAGGACTTTGATGCCCAATTCCTCGAACTAGGGCTTCATGCCCAACCCTCGACCAGGTCTTCATGCCCAATTCCCCGAACCAAGACATTGGTGGCCAACCCTTAGCTAGGTCTTCGTGCCCAATTCCTCAAATTAGGACTTCATGCCCAACTTCATTCACCAAGTCTTCGGTGCCTTGACAAGGACTTCTTTGCTACCAAACATCTTTCTACCAAACATCTTTCTACCAAGTCATCTAATCCTGACTAAACTTCTTTCTACCAAACATCAAGTTCTATTTAACTTAGTCCTTGGTCTAACCAACCAGATCTAGGTTTGGTTACTCTGCCAAACATCAAGTCCTGTTTGGCTTAACCCTTGGTCAAACTGGCCAATGCTAAGTGCTAACCACTCTGCTAAACATCAGGTCCTGTTGGGCTAACTCTTTGGTCAAACTGATTAAACTTGGGTTTATGCTACCAAACATCAAGTCCTATTTAACTTAACTCTTGGTCAGATTGACCAGACCTTGGTATATTGTCAAACATCAAAATACTAGAGGTTGACTATTCTTTTCTGGTGCTTTTTGCACCAATATTTTGAAAAATAATTTGAAAAATAATACAAAAAAAATAAATCCTTGGGCATCTGTCTAAACCAGTTTGTTACTTACTAATTGTTATAAAACAGTAGCTTACACTTGGGTTAGTCAAGTTAAGTAGTCTGATCAAGTTAAATTTTCTATGCTTGATATCTTAACTTAATTGATGTTCAGTTGTATGTATTGCCTCAACTACTTTTGATGCATTGACTTAAAGCATCTTTGAGTCAAGGCATAAGTGGTTTCTCAACCCAATCTAAGTTGTCAAGAAAGATATCCTAATGTACTTGTGAAACGCTAGCTTCTAAGTCTATAGGAGCATGCAAACTAGGGATTAAGTCTAAGTTAAGTCCATAACAAAGAAATTCCTAGTTTTGAGGGGATAAGTTTTTGAAAACTAAGTCAAAAAATAGAGAAAAATATTTTTAGAAAAACATCATGAATTTTTGAAAAATAGTTAAAACAGATAATTTTTGAGAAATAGTTAAAGAGATGATTTTAATTAAGCAAATAAATAAATAAAAACTATTCTACTGAGCATAATTCTGTAATAAAGACAAGTCAAATATCAAAGTCAACTAGAGTCAATCACGTCAAAAGTCAATAGTCAGTTCATCGCAAATCCAACCATGGACAAATACAAGTCAAGTTTATGAAGAAGATGAGCCTAGGTGCCACGAGCGAAGCAGATCCATAAACTCTGCGTGCCGAACTTGGTTTGCCTCTAGCCTCTTCGCATGGTGGGCCTCCACCTTCTTCCGTAAACTGTGAATCTCCTGCTCAATCCAAGTAAGCCTCTCATCTATAGTCAAAGGAAGTGGAGGTGGCGATGTCTGCTCCAGCTACGCCTCGAGCTTGGCAACGAAGTCGTACTCGTCATCCTCCAGATCGTCCTACGGCTGAGCTCCCTGTCGTCTCCAAGAGATGACCCCAGTGGTCGAGACATCTATCATGGCTAACAAGAAATTCCTAATCCCTACCTCATCGAACTCGGTTATACGAATATCCTCACCAATGTCGATGTCGCGTCCGTAAGAAAAGAAGAGGGCGGTAAGATGTGGCAATAGGGTGTCCAAACTCTCAAGCAGGTGGAGATACTAGACGCATAGATAATAGTATGAAAAATGTGGAGTCCGATGTCTATGTCAAGACGATGAATAAGGGCGTGAAGTAAGAAGGAATGGAACGACCTCATAACCGCTACATCTCGAGAAGTAAGTGGAAGAATGCAACAGACTAAAACTCAGTAAAGTGAGTAATCCTGGATATGCAAATCGAGGGATTGAAAGTTGGACATAGTAGGATCTCTCTCACCCTTGAAAAAGTAAGTGTAGAGTGTATCGAGGGTGATGTGAGAGTAAGGATCAGAAAAAGGAAGGTCCTTAGGGGGTAGCAGAGGGAAGTGGACTGTAGTCCAGAAAGTGAGTGAACAAAGCTAGGAAAATGGTAAGGTTATGGGTTTGGACCCTGGTGGAGTAGGTAAGATCGTCAATCTTGACAAGGTTGTTATAAAATTCTGCATATAAAGTGGTACTTATTGGACTAGTACAGTAAACTAGACAGTGAAGTTGATAATGGTTAATGACCTCTATAGCTAAGGGGCATGATTGAGTGAAGAAGCCTCTATTCAGATAGTGAGTCTTAAGGGGTTTAATAGGGTTGAATAAGCCCGCGGCGGGCACGTGCGATGAAGAAGCTGTAGGACGTGACACTTCGAATCGTAAAGACTCTCCTGCCCGGGCCATGGGATCTCCCTCGGGGGATCCGCCCGGGAGGGTCAGCCAGAAGATCCCCTCGGGCTCACCCCGGGGGATTGGGCCTCGAGAGTTCCTCGGGAGGCACCGCGCCTGGACTCACCTGGGCCGAAGGACCCCGAGATCAACTCGGGAGGCGGAGTCCCAGCAACGGTCGAACTCAAGTATAGACCCCCCTGACCTGTCTACGGATAAGCTTTCCCATCACACGGAGTCATTACGACCCTTAATTAGCGCCACGGGCCGAAGAAGGATAACGACGCAGACCGTTTCAATGGCTAGCCTGTAACCGCCGAAAGAGGGGGGGACAACGTGGCGCAAGTCACGGAGACGTAGCATAGATCGAGGGCACAAGCCTGATCTACGGACATCGGTATAAAAGGTAATCCAACCCCTCCGGTAAAGGGGTTATGATCTCTGAACTCTAGACATCTTCTTTGTTTTTCGCAACCTTTTCTGCTTGATAGACACTGACTTGGGCGTCGGAGTGGACTCCGTTGGACCCCTGCCGCGTGTCCCCTAACGCTCGTGTTAACTTCGCAGGACCCTAAGTTCCTCCCCGCCTCAACAACTACCTCAGGGGCGAAGCTCCGGTGCCTGGTCATCGTCGTCGACTCTTTCCGGAACAAATTTGGTGCCGTCTGTGGGGAACTAGCAAAGCACCTGAAGGAGCACCGATGGCAGGGTTGGAGGAACAGCCCAGTGCCCGTATAGGGGAGGACTTTGATCTTCAAAGGGTCTTTCCAGAGGACCTCGCCCATCCGCGAGAAGATGAAGGACCTAAGCAGGAACGAAGGGAGGTCGAGAGTGAAGAAGTACAAATCCATCCTCAACGCGGAGGGGGAAGCACGCGCATCACCCTCGACCTTGCACCGGAATTAAGAAGCCACCTCGTCGAGTGCTTGCGAAACCATAAAGATGTGTTTGCTTGGGCCGTTGAAGAGATTAAAGGGGTTCCACCGGCGTTGGCCATGCACCACCTGCATGTTACGCCAGAAGCCCGTCTCGTGAAGGAAAGGCAGAGGCATTTCTCCCCTGAGCAGGATAAGGCCATTCGAGATGAAGTTCAGTAGTTGTTAAAAGCTGGGCACATCAAAGAAGTCCAATTTCGAGCCTGGCTGGCCAATGTGGTCCTCGCCCCCAAGCATGGGGGCAAATGGCGAGTCTGCATCGACTTCCGAGACTTAAACAAAGCCTGCCCGAAGGACTGCTACCCCCTGTCTCAGATAGATCGGTTGGTGGACTCTACAGCCGGCTGTGAGTTCATCTCAATGTTAGATGCTTACCAGGGATATCACCAAGTCCCACTCGCTCCCGAGGACCAGAAGAAGGTCAGTTTTGTGACGGCTGATGGCACGTACTACTATAATGTCATGCCCTTCGGCTTGCGCAATGTGGGTGTCACATACTAGCGGATGATGGACAAAGTCTTCAGGCACCAGATCGGGCGGAACATCGAAGTGTACGTGGACGACATCCTGGTCAAGACTGACAAAGGAGGTGACATGATAGCTGACCTTGAAGAGACGTTCGCCACCCTAAGAGCGAACAGGATGAAACTAAACCTAGCTAAGTGTTTGTTTGGGGTAAAAAGTGGCAGGTTCCTGGGGTACATGGTGACGGAGAGGGGGATTGAAGCCAATGTGGAAAAGGTACATGCCATTCTGGATATGCCACCCCTGCAAAACTTCAAGGAAGTACAGCGGATGACTGGAAGGATCATGACATTATCCCGATTCATCTCCAAATTCGCAGACAAAACCCTCCCATTCTTAAAAATTCTGAGAAAAGTCGTCAAGTTCGAGTGGGATGACCAGTGTGAGAAGGCCTTTGCAGAGTTGAAGACCTATCTCGCAGACCTCTTGACCCTGCACAAACCCGTGGAGGGTGAGACCTTATTCGTCTATTTATCAGCAGCCGAGCAAGCGATAGGATCGGCGCTCGTCCAAGAACAAGATCGGATACAATACCCCATTTATTTCTTTGGACACCTTCTAAAGGACGCCGAAACGCGGTACACCACGATGGAAAAACTGGCCTACGCCTTGGTCCTGATGGCCCGAAGGTTACGACCGTACTTCTTAGCGCATCCCATCGTGGTCCTCACCAATAGCCAACTCGCCCGAGTCCTCACTAACCCCGAGGTGTCGGGCAGGCTGATAAAATGGACGATGGAGTTAAGCGAATATGACATTGAGTATCAGCCTCGAGCCGCCATCAAAGCAGGCCCTCTCCAACTTCATGCTGGAGACCGTCCCGGAGGCAGAGGTCGAAGGTATGTGGAAGGTCTATGTAGATGGATCCTCCAATAGCCAGCACAATGGGGTTTGACTGCTACTGATTTCCCCTAGGGGAGACACGTTACATCTATCTATCCGACTTCACTTTAGAGCTACCAACAACGAGGTCGAGTATGAGGCGATCCTAGTGGGACTACAAGTAGCCAGGCACATGGGAGCCCGTCGAGTCACGGTCTATTCAAACTCTCAATTAGTGGCTTAGCAAATAGCGGGTAGATTCGAAGTCAGGTGCGAGCGGCTGCAGAAGTATGTAGCCCTCTACAAACAGCTGAGAGCCGCCTTCTCGGAGGTCATCCTACAGAAGATCTCCCGGTCGGACAATGTGCGGGCCGATGAGTTGGCGAAGCTGGCCAGTTCCATATCCACCTGGCAGCTGAGTGAGCCTAGTGTGGCAGAAATGATGGTAGCCCAAATTTGAGAAGAGCCCATAGCTGACAGACAAACAGACTAAGGGGATCCCTACATAGCATTCCTCCGGGATGGATACCTTTCGAGTGGGCGCCAAGAGAGTCGGTTGTTTTGCCGACGGGTGGCCAGGTTCACACTGGTTGGGGATCAACTATATAGGAAGGCCTTCGCTCGACCCCTCCTAAAATGCATCGGGCCGGAGGAAACTGGCTATGTGATGAGGGAGGTACACAAGGGCATCTGTGGGAGCCACATTGGAGGAAGATCCTTGTCTTGGAAGATCCTTTTGGAGGGATACTTTTGGCCTACCTTACAGGTTGATGCGCTTAATTTTGTGGCCCGGTGCGAAGCTTGCCTGAGACATCAACATATAAATCACCGTCCGACTGAGCCCTTGAGAGTTTCCACGGTGTCCTGCCCTTTTGACCAATGGGGAATGGGCATTGTGGGTCCCTTCCCCATTGGGTCCCAGCAAAAGAAATTTCTACTGGTCCTCGTGGACTACTTCTCCAAATGGGTAGAAGATGAACCTCTGGCGAACATCACGGAAGGGGCTGTGATGAAAGTCCTATGGAGGGACATTGTCTACCGGTACGGCATCCCACACAAGCTGGTATCCGACAACGGGCGACAATTTTCTGGTCGTAAGCTGAAGGAGTGGTGCGAAGGATTAGGCATTCAACATGCCTTCACCCCCATGGCATACCCGTAGAGCAATGGACAAGCCGAAGTCGTCAACCGAGAAATTTTATGAGGGCTCAAGATAAAGTTAGACCACGTCGAGGGTAGCTGGGTCGAGGAACTCCCCAGCATCCTGTGGTCCTACCGGATGAGCCTGAAAGAAGGGATGGGCGAGAGTCCTTTCCAGCTGGTTTATGGTGCAGAGGCCATCATCCCGGTGGAGGTGGGGGAAGAGTCCCCACAACAGCAGCAGTATCGCAAGGAACACAATGACCAGGAGCGGCTAATTGATCTAGACCTCATCTCAAAGGTGCGGGATAAAGCCGCGGCAAGGTTGGAGGCATATCAGAGAAGGATGCAGCAAGCCTACAATCGCCGGGTGACCGACCGCAACTTTGAAGTGGGTGATCGAGTCTGGAAGAGAATAAAGCCAGGTGGGGACCCCGGGAAGTTGGACCCGCAGTGGGAGGGCCCCTATGTTGTCATTAAGATACTCACAGGAGGTAGCTATTACCTGGAAGACAAAAAAAGACAAAAGATTGGAAAGGTCTTGGCACGCCAACCATCTCCGCCACTACTATACTCAGTGAGGTATCGCGTAGTGTATTTGCTTGATGTATTTTTTACTTCTCTACTGCCTTGCAGTATTATCAATAAAACGTGCAAGTAAAATGCCCTTCGGGAAAATGCTAAGCCCCCATCTGAGATTAAATCTTACAGCCTCTCGGTGTGTAGGCTTGGCCTCGGAGCGGTACATGCCCGACCAAGAGCTGCTTAAACCCTACAACCTCTCGGTGTGTAGGCTTGGCCTCGGAGCTGTACACGCCCGGCCAAGAGCTGATTAAACCCTACAACCCCTTAGTGTGTAGGCTTGGCCTCGGAGCAGTACACGCCCGACCAAGAGCTGATTAAACCTTACAGCCCCTTGGTGTGTAGGCTTGGCCTCGGAGCTGTACACGCCCGGCCAAAAGCTGATTAAACCCGACAGCCCCTTCGTGTGTAGGCTTGGCCTTAGAGTTGTAAACACCCGACCAAGAGCTGATTAAACCCTACATCCCTCGGTGTGTAGGCTTGGCCTCGGAGCTGTACATGCCCGACCAAGAGCTGATTAGACCCTACAGCCTCTCGGTGTGTAGACTTGGCCTCGGAGCAGTACACTCCCGACCAAGAGCTGATTAAACCCTACAACCTCTCGGTGTGTAGGCTTGGCCTCGGAGCTGTACACGCCCTGCCAAGAGCTGATTAAACCCTACAGCCCCTTGGTGTGTAGGCCTAGCCTCGGAGCTGTACACGCTTGGCCAAGAGCTGATTAAACCCTACAACCCCTCAGTGTGTAGGCTTGGCTTCGGAGCTGTACATGCCCGGCCAAGGGCTGATTAGACCCTACAACTTCTCAGTGTGTAGGCTTGGCCTCGGAGCTGTACACACCCGACCAAGAGCTGATTAAACCCTACAACCTCTCGGTGTGTAGGCTTGGCCTCGGAGCTGTACACGCCCGACCAAGAGCTGCTTAAATCCTACATCCCCTTGGAGTGAATGCTTGGCCTCGGAGCTGTACATGCCCGGCCAAGAGCTTATTAAACCCTACAGCCTCTCGGGGTGTAGGCTTGGCCTCGGAGCTGTACACGCCCAGCCTAGAGCTTCTTAAACCCTACAACCTCTCGGTGTGTAGGCTTGGCCTCGTAGCTGTACACGCCCGGCTAAGAGCTGATTAAATCCTACAACCCCTTGGTGTGTAGGCTTAGCCTCGGAGCTGTAAATGCCCGACCAAGAGCTGATTAAATCCTAAGTCCCCTCGGTGTGTAGGCTTGGCCTCGGAGCTGTACATGCCCGGCCAAGAGCTGATTAGACCCTACAGCCTCTCGGTGTGTAGACATGGTCTCGGAGCTGTACACCCCCGGCCAAGAGTTGATTAAACCCTACAGCCTCTCGGTGTGTAGGCTTGGCCTCAGAGCTGTACACGCCCAGCCAAGAGCTGATTAAACCCTATAGCCCCTTGATGTGTAGGCTTGGCCTCGGAGCTGTACATGCCCGGCCAAGAGCTGATTAAACCCTATAGCCCCTTGATGTGTAGGCTTGGCCTCAGAGCTGTACACGCACGACCAAGAGCTGATTAAACCCTATAGCCCCTTGGTGTGTTGGCTTGACCTCGGAGCTGTACACGGTCGGCCAAGAGCTTATTATACCCTACAGCCCCTCGGTGTGTAGGCTTGGGCTTGGAGCTGTACATGCCCGACCAAGAGCTGATTAGACCCTACAGCCTCTCGTTGTGTTGGCTTGGCCTCAGAGATGTATGTCGGGTTCTCCCGACACAAAATAATAAAAACGCAGCGAAAACAAGAACTCACGAGCAATTCATGCGAAAGAAAACTCGTACAAAGCTATTTATCTAATATATTTATCTACTGTTTATACCTTTGAAGAGTGCCCTTCGGTTACCCCGCTCGTCCAAGATGCGCCGGATCTCTTGCACGTTCAAACGTCCGTGCCTCTATTCGTATCCACACGGACACAATCTCTCAACTTCGAGAGAACTACCTTAGTTGTGCTAGCAACTTGAGGTAGCTCGAAAATACCAAGAACCTTACAGTAAGGTTTCGGCCAAGAGTGGAGGAGAGGAAGAAGAGAGGAAGGGAAGGGGAAAAGCTAAGGCAAGAAGAAGAAGACCTCATCCAAAGTCACAAGGCCCTCTTTTATAATTATCCCATGAATATGAAGAGGTTTGTGTCTCTTTGGCTTCCCAATAAAGAGCACATCTTTTCATGTGGCTCTTCATCTATTCCCATGCAAAAAAAGAATCTTTTCATCCAATGAAAAGATACTTTTCTCTTTCCTCCATGCAACTCCGACCGGGCCTCTCGGGCTTCCAACTCGGTCTCCCGACCAAGTCTCCCGAGTGGCGAGCTCCTGACCTAGTCTGCCGAGTGCCGACCCGATCTGCCGAGCTTCGACTCGGTCCGCCGAGCTCCGACTCGGCCCGCCGAGCTCCGACTCTGCCCGCCGAGCTCCGACTCGGCCCGCCGAGCTCCGACTCGGCCTCTCGAGTTCCCAACTCGAGCCCCCCCGAACTGACCTCCCGAGTTCCCAACTCGGGCTTAGATCTCCTGAGTCCCCGACTCGGGCTTAGGCCTCCCGAGTTCTCAACTCGGGCTCGGACTCCCGAGTTCCCAACTCGGATTTCCCGAAGCATTGTGCCCTTTGTGTGTGACCCAATAGGTTCTCGTGATGTTGGCAATGCGCCTAAACACTTTAAACACATAAGCAATGAGCAACATCTAGCAATGCATCATTGCTACCCAAGTAACAAGAAAAGTCGAGATCCGACTAAACCTCCGTGACTATGATAGTGTATGACCTTGTCCTTCTATCCTTGATATCTAGATTGACCAATGAGGCATAGACCGTGTCATACTCAATCAATCTTGTGTTTCTTGATCCCCGAGTAGACTCACTCAAACAAATGAGCTCAATATCTCATACTGACTCATTTGAGCATGGCCATGCGTTTCAGTAGTCCTACTCGATCAAGGGGCCCACAGATATCACTCCCGTCATATGGGAGGGATAGATCTCATCTACATCACTCACATCCCTCCGCATAATTCATTACATACCCAGTGATCGCCTTTATAGTCCACCCAGTTACGGGTGACGTTTGACGATACCAAAGTACATAACTCCTTATGTAGGGAACCATAGTGACTTCAGGTCTAAGGACTATTCATACCAATACTCACATGAGAAAGTCTATGACACTCATATGACAATCTATGAAACTTTCTCATGGTGGGTCATTCAGTACACATTCTCCAATGTATACCCATGTGTCAACTTGATATCACATATCCATGACTTGTGAGCTTAAGTCATCAGTTGACCTACATGCTAATCTCTATGCATCAATATTGTCCCTGAATAATTGATGCTTGATTAGGAATAATTTAGTGTAGTGTTCTCTACATTATCTCACTATCGATTCAACCAATCGATATAATGTAGATAAGAACCTACTACACAAGGACATTATTATACTTAGTCATTCGGCATAGAATACAAAGTAAGTATAATAACCAAACATGCCTTTATTAATAATAGAATATGATACAAAACGCCTCTAGTCAATCATCACATAATTGGCTCTAGGGCACCTACTAACACTGTACACACCCGGCCAAGAGCTGATTAAACCCTACAACCCCTTAGTGTGTAGGCTTGGCCTCAGAGCTGTACACACCTGGCCAAGAGCTGATTAAACCCTACAACCCCTTGGTGTGTAGGCTTAGCCTCGGAGCTGTATACGCCTGGCCAAGAGCTGATTAAACCCTACAACCCCTCGGTGTCTAGGCTTGGCCTCGAAGCTGTACATGCCCGACCAATAGCTGATTAGACCCTACAGCCTCTCGGTGTGTAGGCTTGGCCTCGGAGCTGTACACGCCCGACCAAGAGCTGATTAAACACTACAACCTCTCTGTGTGTAGGCTTGGCCTTGGAGCTGTACACGCCCGGCCAAGAGTTGCTTAAATCCTACAGCCCCTTGGTGTGTAAGTTTGGCCTCGGAGTTGTACACGTCTGGCCAAGAGCTGATTAAACCCTACAGCCTCTCGATGTGTATGCTTGGCCTCAGAGCTGTACACGCCTGGCCTAGAGCTGCTTAAACCCTACAACCTCTCGGTGTGTAGGCTTGGCCTCGGAGCTGTACACGCCCGACCAAGAGCTGCTTAAATCCTACATCCCCTTGGTGTGAATGTTTGGCCTCGGAGCTGTACACGCCCGGCCAAGAGCTTATTAAACTCTACAGCCTCTCGGTGTGTAGGCTTGGCCTCGGAGCTGTACAGGCCCGACCAAGAACGGATAAAAGCCTCCCGCTTGCTCAAGTAACCCGGGCCTGAAACTGGACATTTTCAAGGGAAACAAGAAATCACTCCAAAAATAAGAAGTTCGGCGGTATAGAAGTTCAACGTCAAATCAAGCAATCATTCGTCCTAGGAAGGAGAGCTTAAAAAGAAGAGGCTACAACGACCAAAGGACGATCAGGGGGGCCTAAGCACATGATAGGAGGTGTCCTATAAAGCCTGCTGATAAGCACCATTTTGTTGATTATTTTAATTGTTAAAATCCATGTTTGACCTATGTTTTTATTGTTTAATTGTGATTTTACCCTAGGTTTTAGGATTTCCTATTATTTTGGACTTAATTGCAAAATTACATATTTTTGGATTATTTGGCCACTAATTTTCTGATATATTTTTGTAGGCATGAAAGGATCCTGGACCTAGGGCATACTGGGTCAAACCTGAGTCGGATGTGAGCCGGATCGAATTATCAAGCCTATGATTAATCCGGGCCGTCCGATTCAAGAGCGGTTAGATCTGAGCCATCCGGGACGATCTGAAGCAATCCGAGCTAGGGTTAGGGTTGATCAAGCTCTATGATCAAGATCTGAAGGTTTCATCCCAATCAGAGCTAGATCAACCGTTGGATCAAGCAAGGAGGGCTCTAGAGCGTCCAATCACAGATAGAGTTGATCTGGACCATCCGTTGCATATCTGGAGGATCCGAGCTACCACAAGGCAGATCCTGACCCCAGATCATCATCATAAAAGTTTGGCTCAAATCAGATCAAGATCTACCGTTGGATTTCATCAAAGAAATCTGAGCCGTCCATTTGTTTCTATTTAATCAGAAATGCGCAGCAGCTCCTCCCCATCGCGTCTTCGCCGCAAGCTTCCATTTCTTCGAGTTTTCAGCTAGTTCTTCATTTTTTCTTCAATCCGAGGCGCGGCCACCACAATTTCTTCACTAGCTTGTGTTCTAGGTCATTAGGAAGACTCATTTGTGAAGTTTCCAGCCTCAAATTGTCCAAGAAACAGGGGCTGTTGAGAGGTTTCCGCAGTTCTACCGTTTGATGACTTGGGATCGGCTGTGCTCCACTTCCATCCACCTGAGCTATCCAGAGGGGTTCCCTGAGTAGCTTTGATCATCATCCACTCACCAATTCACGCGGACGCAGTTAAATCCAAGAAATCGAATGGAAGTTTCAGATTTGAGCAAGTTGAGCTGAATTCAAGCGCCGACTGAGTTTTCTCATTGATTTGTTGAGCTTGCGGGTTCGAGGCTCACACTTGCGTGACGAACGAGGAGAATTCGAGCTAGGGAAGGATTGGGGTTTAGTTTAATTAGCAAATTTTCGTTTGTAGCTGTAAATTTCGTTTCTGCTGTAATTTAGTTACTGTTTTTGAATTTCAGAATTAGTTAACTTCAATTCTTAATGGTTTCTGCTTAATCTAGCTTTAATCCTTCTAGTTAAATAGTTTAGGACCCTATCTAGTGGATAGTTGTGTTTGATTTTAGTAAATTTTAGTTAAAATTTGTTGCGTGCCATTTCCTTGTGTGTGCCAAGTCATTTCTGAACTTTTCAGCTTGAGTTCTGATTTTTATATCTTCTTTCAAATTCGATTCTTGTTTAGCTCATTCCCTGCAACTGAGACAACATTTAGCTAACTAATTCAATTGATTTGAGTTGTTTAGCAATTTGATTCTATTTCTGCATTTTCGGTTCAGATTGTTGCATCGAGTTCTGTTTCTGCAACTTGAATCCTATTTCTGTAACACAATCATTCTGCAGCCCCTTAGCTCGAATCTGAGTGAGTGTGTATCAGTGAGACTTGAGATGGAATTCTATTGCAATCGAATTTAGTTGTTTTGTTGAGTTTTAGCATCCACTTAGTTTCTGAATTGATGCACATCAGTTTCCAATTTCTGAACACATGTATCCGTAATCTGTTTTCTGCACTCTCTGCTGTGTTTCTGAATTTATTCTTCTGTCAGCTGCATCTGAAATTACTAGTTTCATCTCTGAAATGTAGCTAGCATCTAGTTCTTACAGTCTTTGCACAGCATTTTACTTAAGCCTCATATTCCTAGCTGAATTGAACAAGCTATCATTGAATTGGCAATTTATCAGCCCTGCATTCATTCATTTCTGCACAGTCTCATTTAATTCTGCATTCATCTGCTGCTGCATGTTTGTATCCGAATTGTCTACTTCACCTCCACTGGCTTCACACCAGCTGCTGGGTTGAATTTGCATCCAACTGGTAGCTGAATATCTGCTGCGTATTTCTGAATGTCTGAAATGAAACTGCAGTTTACTGCAGTTTCTGCAGTTTTGGTTGGAGTCTGCATGTTTTCATTGATTCAATACTTGTGCCAAGTTCTTCAACATCTGTTTTGATTAATCTGATTGAGTCTGAATGTCTTCATTGACCCCTGCATATTACTGCATGCACAGCTGAGTTTTTCCAGCTCAATCAATTTGTTCAATTCTGCATCTTTGGCACAAAAGCATTGGCCTTGGCAAAATAGGTTTCCAGCTGCCGAATTGATCAAGTGAACTTAGATCTGTCAAACCTTATCTGATCCATAGTTTGGTACATTCAATTTCAGTTGTTCCATTTGGTTTCACATCAGATTATTTGGAAATTCTGCATTGATCTTATTGAAACTCTGCACTTCGTGATTAACTTTGCCATTGCTGCACATGAGTGTTTGTATCAAGTAGGAAATGCTAGCAATGATTGCATTTAAGTTTGTTTGTTGCTGAAAATTCCCTGCACTGTTTTTGTTCAGCTTTGTAGCAATTTGCCTTGCATCACTGATCAGGTTTGTCTTCCAAATTGATTAAATGCTTCAATGGATAAGTGGTCATTTGGTTGAGCTAATAACTTGCTATCACTTGTTAAGTTCCATTGGTAATTCTCCTTCATTTCCATTGCATTTCCATTTCGAATTGAACCCAAACCCAAATCTTTATTTGAAACCCAAAAATGTAAACGACACACAAATACAAGCGTGAATCAAACAAACACGACAACTAGTCCCTGAGAAAAATACGACCTGTGGCCCCTATATTACATTTTCATATTTTTGATTGTAAAAAGGGTTTCCAGCTATTCATTTACATCTAAATTTGAGGCCTACTTTTGTGACACATAGTTTGGGCCCGTCACCTGCTCTTCGGGGGAAAGATCGTCCCAGACACACTCGACCATTTTCGCGCGTAAGTCGAAGCCTGGTTTCAATAGCTGGTCCTTCTCCAGCTGCTTGATAGCATCGTAGAAGCCCTGTTTGAGGCACTTAAATGCTTGCGCGGCTACTACCTCGACATACTCCTCCGACTCCAAGAATTTGGCCTTGAAACCCGCCTCAATCCGGGATACTTGAATTACATGATCCCTTTGCTGTTGTTGTACCTTGTCTTCGGCTTCCGCCTTGGCAGATTTCAGTGTCTCCACCTCTCGGAGCAAGTGCGCCTGAACCTCTTGTACCTCCTAGAGCTTCTGGGTAGCAGCAGCAGCTTGGGCTTTAGCTTGGATCACTTGATCCTGGAGATAGGCTGCATAAGAGCTCGACAGTTCCAAGTCGTGTTCTCGCAAAGCCATCAGGCGTTCTCATTTTGCGCCCCAGTCCTCCAAGACCTTCTTAGCAGACTCCAGGATGCCGACTTGATCAGCTAGCTCCCCCGTTTGAGCTTGGAGTTGCTCCTATTCTTGCTATAGCTTCTGCAGTTCCCCTTCCAGTGCTTGGTTCTTCTCGGATCCAAGTCATTCCCGGAGCCTGTACCCATGCAGGGTATCCTCGGCCGTTATTAAGGCGGCCAGGTAATGCTCAATTTTCTCTCGAAGGGCCCGGCTGACCTCCAGCTGCAGGAGGCTGGCCACGCGAGCCTGACCGAGTTCCGTTTCAGCATCTGCCACCCGTCGTAAGAGGTCTTCAGTAACCCCTCTAGCATGCAGTAGGCGGCTAGTGGCTGCGCAGTTAGAGGCAACCTATGGGGAAAATACAGATAGCTAGTAAAAGGATGTTGAGATGAAATGAAGAGTGCACTCAGGATATTTACTGCCAGTAAGGATTGATGTTACATGCTCAGATAGTGGGCTGATCCAGCTACCCGCCACGATAGAACGAGAGTCCCCTGAGCAAGAGGCTTGGACTGACCGGGGATGTCACTGGGGTGAGGAACATCTCCTTCTGAACTTGAAGCGCTCGGCGACGCCTCAGTAGTGACCCCCGTTATGCGGATGGACTGTGAACTGGCGGTCATTTTCTTCTTCACCTGGGGAGCCTTCCGGTGAGAGTGGGGCAGCCCTGTGGACACCTCCTTACCGCAAGGAACGGCTGGAAGGTCGGCTAGAGGGGTTGTGGCATCGGTGACAGGAAGAGACGTAGCAATGACGGGGGAAGGAGATCCTGCCCTGGCGATCGGGTACTGGGAAGCCGCATCCTCGGGGGCAGCCGAGCGCAGGCTTTTCTTCAATCATTTCGGAGGGCGGTCCTATTGAGATCACCACTTTCGACGTTTCTTTTCAGGCACATGTATCGCGAAAGGTTCAACAGACGGAGAAGACGCCTCTTTTTCCTGTGGAGCCTCCGAAACGGTGGCAGAGGCTCCCTTTAAAGACCAGGGGCGACCCCAAGGCGCCACTGTCTTGGTGGACCTCTGGCACTTCTGGGCTCGCCGATAGCTCTCCCTCCACTTCGCCACCGTCGGAGGGGATTCCTGCAGGAGTCGAAGATATCGACCCTGGGATCAACGCCTGTTCGTTAGCCTGGTCTCACTTTAGGAGCTTATTCATCACAAGAGAAAACATAATATTGCCTGCGAGGTATAAGATGAGAGGGCATCAGTCAGCATTAACCAAGTACTGTACCAGGTACAAAACTACTTATGAAGGTTGGAGCTGAGGGGTGTAATCTTTGGACTAATCTCAGCCCGATAAAGGAGCTCCTCGCACTGCACCAACTGGAGTCCATGGAACTCCATCCCAGCCAGGATACTTTTAGCTCTCTGATATCCCGCGTCCTGTTGGAAATCACCAATATCTAGGGTAGGGGGCAAGTTCTCCATCCAGTGGATGTTGCTGAAAGGATGCTCGAGAAGCTGGATATAGAAAAATCTTTCCTTCCACCCCTTGTGAGTGGAAGGAAGCCCCCCCCAGAAATCTATGACCAGCACGAGCGGGGAAGCCAAATGCCCCGTGAGACCCAACGGGGACGAAAAAGAAATGGAAGAATCCGAGGGTCAGAGGAATGCTGAAAAGTTTGAAGACAACGAGAGCCCCAACCATCTGGGCGAAGTCATTCAGAGCTAGCTATTGAAGCGGGATGCGGAAGTAATGTGCAACATTCATGAAATAAGGATGGACAGGGAAGCGAAGCACTAGCTCTAGTTGTCCCAGGAAAAAGGTGTAGAAATCCTCACCAATGGTTATCGGCGGTTGACCTGCGGTAGGGACCCTTACCTCCTAATCTGCTGAAATGTCATATTTTTGACAGGCAGCCTGGAGGGATTCCGACTTAACCTTGGAAGAGATGGTCTCATACCACTCGGGACAAAACCCCAATTCTCTCAAGGAGCACTCATCAGCGCCTGAGGACTTCTTTATCTTCTCCATCAGACCCAAGGGGAAAAGAATGAGGGAAGGACAGAACGAAGGAGGACTTCCTTCGGAAAAACGCGGCAGCGAGAAGGACAAGTAAGTAAGGGAGACTCTTGACGGCAACTAGGGTAAGTCTGCTGCAGGGCGCCGTTGCACCCACTTTTATAGGGACACGACACATCCCCCGAGACAACAGAAGGCCAGTAGGTTGAGGATATTAACGGGCTGTCTAGGGGATCGGCTAGCCCTCATCACCGTCGCTTCGTATGTCCCGCAGTACACCGCAAAGCGAGGAAAAAGGCACGTGGCGCTATTGCATGCGCTGAGCAATTGCGTCACCTTGGCTGCCGCAAAGCTCGCAGGGGTACGAGACACATTCAAAATATCAGCCAGAGTCAAGAGACTCGCGGGATATGTCCAAAGGTCAGGTTGAAACTTGAAAAATGTGAAAGAGGACAGGGCCCAGCTTCTCCATCACTACCGAAGTCCGATCAGTCAGCCACACTTCCTTTGATCAGACTTGAAGGAAGGGACTTGTGATAGGGTTGAATAAGCCCGCGGCGGGCATATGGGATGAAGAAGCTACGGGACGTGACATTTCGAATCGGAAAGACTCTTCTGCCCGGGCCACGGGATCTCCCTTGGGGGATTCGCCCGGGAGGGTCATCCAGAAGATCCCCCCGGGCTCACCCCGGGGGATTGGGCCCCGAGAGTACCTCGGGAGGCACCGCGCCTGCGCTCACTGATAAGCACCATTTTATTAATCATTTTCATTGCTAAAATCCATGTTTGACCTATATTTTTATTGCTTAATTATGATTTTACCCTAGGTTTTGGAACTTTATCTTATTTTGGACTTAATTGCAAAATTACACAATTTTTGGATTATTTGGCCACTAATTTTCTGATATATTTTTGTAGGCATGAAAGGATCCTGGACCTAGGGCATATTGGGTCAAACCTGAGTCGGATGTGAACCGGATCGAATTATCAAGCCTACGATTAATCCGGGCCGTCCGATTCAAGAGCGGCTAGATCTGAGCCATCCGGGACGATCTGAAGCAATCCGAGCTAGGGTTAGGGTTGATCAGGCTCTATGATCAAGATCTGAAGGTTTCATCCCAATCAGAGCTAAATCAACCGTTGGATCAAGCAAGGAGGGCTCTAGAGCGTCCAATCACAGATAGAGTTGATCTGGACCATCCGTTGCATATCTGGAGGATCCAAGCTACCACAAGGCAGATCCTGACCCCAGATCATCATCATAAAAGTTTGGCTCAAATCAGACCAAGATCTACCGTTGGATCTTCTCAAATGAATCACAGCCGTCCATCGATTCCTATTTAATCAGAAACTCCCCAGCGCTTCTCCCCGTCGCGTCTCCGCCGCTACAGTCGTTTCTTCTTCGTTCCTTCACAGTTTTAGCTAGTTCTCCATCCAAGGGGCGCGACCCCTCAAATCTCTCATCAGAACAGGTGTTAGGTCAGTGGGGAGAGCTCACAGAGGAATTTCCAGCTCGAATTTTGCCCAAAGACAGAGTTTCGTGAGGTTTCAGTGGCTCTGTCACTTGAGTTCGTCAATCTCAGCTGCGCTTCATCGCCACTGCTTCCGAGCTGTCCAGAGGGGTTCCTTGGATGGTTAGGATCATTCCCTAATCACAATCGCAATCCACCACAGCAGAATTGAAGAAATCGATGGCTAATTTCAGCTTGGGGAGAGTTTGAATGGAGTTGAATCGCAGAGTTTTTCTTCCACTGATTTGCTGAGCTTACGGGTTCGAGGCTCACTCTTGCTTGACGACCAAGAAGCACTTGATCTAGGGAAAGATTGAGGCTTAGATTTCTTTAGTTAAATTCGGTTTTTAGCTGTTAATTTTCATTTCTGTCATGTCTGTTTCATTACTGAATTCGTATCAGAATTTCTAGTTTCAGTTTCTTAATTGTTTTGGTTTCAGTTAGTGTTCAAATCTGTAAGTTAATTAACTAGGAACTTTTGTTAGTGAACAATCGTTTTCAATCACAGTTTACATCTAGTTTTTGGGTTGCGTATCAATTTTGCTAGTTGCGTATCAGAGATTTCAGTTATTGTGTTTGTTTTTCCACTTACAGCATTGCGTGTCAGTATTTGTTCCTTTATATCAGTTCTTGTCTTTAGCTTCTTCTTCTGAATTTACCTTTCAGATTGCTTCATTTCCAAAACTTTGATACCCATTTCTGCAAAATGGACTCAGCTATACTGCTGTGTGCCAATGTCTGATTATGCAAGAGAAAAGAATTCAGTTTCAACTCTGCATCTCTACGTTTCAGATCCTTCATTGATGTTCCATTTCTGCATCTGCAGTGACCATTTAACTGGTGAAGAGCAGTTCACAAATTTCATAGTTTTACCTGCTGAATTTCTGCAATTCCCTTCTGAATTGAGTTGTTCCACCCTTGATCAGCCTAGTCCTTTAATGACTTCATTCCTTCTGGCAGGAAACCTCATTGACAGCCTAGCCAACACCAAGCTGAATTGATCAGCTACACATCCCATACGTTTAGTGGCATTTTTGGGCTGATAAAATCAGTTTTTGGTACAAAGGGTTCAGATTTTGGCACATAGGGATTAGCTTGCGTGCCAAGCTGAATTGAGCATTGATTGCATCAGTTTTTTACTTGTCTGCTGGTGTAGAATAACATTCGAATACAACTGGTATTGCACTCACTCAATTCTGAATTCTGTTTGCATTGACTGGCTTCCAAGAAAATTACAGCTTGTTGGACTTGAATTGCTTGTGTGATTTCTGAATTTTTGCATGCTATAAATGGTGTTAAGCTGTTTGTTTCCAAAATCTGCATTCACTGCTCTTATTCATTCGTTTAGCATCAAAGCTGAATTCGATATCCATTGTGTCCTTTTTAATATCAATTTAGTTCCCTTGGTTGAGTTGGTTGACCTCCGATCGAGTTATCACTCACTTTCGTTCGTTTAATTTCTTTGTTTGGTTTTCGTTCATTTTCATTGAGTTTTCCCATTTTTATTTGAAACCAAACCCAGATTACATTTGAAACCCATAAACGCAAACGACACCTAAATACAAGCGCGAATCAAACACGACAACTAGCCCCGAGAAAAATACGACCTATGGCCCCTTTACTACGTTTTTCATATCTTGATTGTAAAAAGGGTTTCCAGCTTTCATTTATAAATTCTAAATTTGAGGCCCACATTCGTGACACATAGTTTGGGCCCGTCAAATTTTTGGCGCCGTTGCCGGGGAAGCAACTAGTTGATTTGTTTGATTTTTGCTTGTATACTTTTAGACATATCATTGGGTTCTATTTTTTGTTGCTTATTCTTTTGTATACGGGTACTGCCATTTTTCTTGTTTGTTTTGTGACAGGGGTGCAGGTTCAAAATGTTTTCATCCACTTATCAGCAGCCGTGTCCACACTTTCAGCAGACCCAGCAAGAATTTCAACAGCCCTATTCTAATTTCCAGCAACCAAATCAGTTTTTGCAACCACCACAACAATTTCAACCGGATTTTCAGCCAATTCAACCAATTTTCCAGAATTTTCAGAATGGGCAGCCCCAATTTCAAAATTTTCAACCCCACGTTCAGCAATTTCAGCCTAACTTTTAGCCACTTTATCAACAAGATCAGTCACAAGATCAGTCACAATTTCAACAATATCAGCAAGGGCAACCTTTCCAAAATTTTCAGCCATGGCAACAAGAATTTCAGCCCACTCAACTTCAGTGTTCACCACCACAAATTCAACCTCAGATACAAGAATTCCAGGGCTACAATTGTCAGCAATTTCCACCAAGTGGTGAACCAACTTTTCAGCAGTTTAATCAGCCTGTGCAACCATTTTATCAAATGTGTCAACAAGAGCTTCAAAACCTCGAAAGGCAAATGGAACAAGTGGCTAGTGATTTGAATCAAATAAAAGCCCAAAGAGCAGCACAACTATCTTCTCAAGCTGTTTTTAATTCTGAGAGCCCCGGAGTTGGTTTTATATCAATTCAAGGTGACCCTAGCGCATGGCCAAGTCCTTCTTCAAGTAATCTTGCAAATTTGATAGAAGAAGAAGATGACGTACTCATCAAAGTCTGGGCACCTACAGCATGCATCCCTCCGGAGATTCCTACTCAAAAGTCATTTTCAAATTTTTCAGCTCCAGAAGAAGAAGTTGAAGCTCCACAGGACCATTCTAGACTTTTATTTTCTGATGATAGCATTATTGATGGTCCTAATTTTTCTGACACTGTTGTTGCAGATATTACAGGAGAAGCATGCAGAGGAGATGATTCCATAGGTGTAGGGGACTGCACTAAGCCCCAGGGACCACCACAAGATTTAGAGAATGAACCAGAAAGTGTAGGGACTTGCTTGGTGGAAGCAAGCACCCAAGGATCACCAGTTGATTGTCCACCAGTGCCTGAGGCTGAAGAGGAGCTTGAACTTGACCAGGAGGAGACCACAGATACACCTTCAGGTATTATCCAGCACACTCAGGTAAGTATTTCTCCTCTTTCTTCAGAAAAATGCAGTGAGGTACCTAGGGATGACGTTATTGATTCTGATGTATTTATTGATATACCTTGTGTAGAGATTTTTTGTGAAAATCCAATAGAGGTACCAAACATTGATTTTATTGATCGTACTGCATTACTCGATACATCTCTTGCTATGGATAGTGAAATAATTTTAGAGGCACCCATAATTGATGTAGTTTTTTATGATGAATCACTTAATACATCTTTTGTGGATATGGATAGTGAAAATTTTTTAGAAGTGCCTGAAATTGATGTTATTTATTTTGATGAATCTCTTGTTATGTCTTATGCTGAAAATGAATGTGAAAGACTTTTGGAAATACCTGATATCGATTTGATTGGCTGTGACACATTGCATGATACACCCTGGATGGAAAATAATTGTGAACTTTCTATTGATAAGCCAGAAATTGATTTCTTTATTTGTGATGAGCTCCTGGATGCAAATTTTGTAGAAAATGATTTTGAAAATTTTATTGAGGCACCACAAATTGATTTAATTGGACATGATGCAGATTTGGATTTATTTTATGCAGAGACTGAACTTATATCATTTCTTTCTGACCCTGAACGCTTGAGAGAGGTATTACATGTTTTTGCAGGGTCCAGAAGACTTCAGGAGTGGGTGCTCCAACTGAACAGACTCCAGCCTCCTGGAAGGACTTCTGAAGGGCATCAAGAAGGAGGAGATGATCTGACTTTAATTAAAAGCACTCCATCCCTTGAATGGCTCTTGAACCTGAATCGCCTACGGCCACCGGAGCATTATTTTATAAAGTTCAAGTGTGGGGGAGTTCCAAATCTCCCAGCCACCCAGACTCCTCCACTACCACGGTGGAGGCTCCTTCTGGATCGACTCCGTCCACCAGAATAAAGAGGAGTTTGATTTTTCTTGTATTTGCTTTTATTTCATTTTTCATTTCCATGCTTCCTAGAATTAGAATTTTCCTTTGAACTGAGTCCTTGTAAATAAATGCATGTTATTTCTTTTGTCACTTTTTCTTGCATGAGTAGAAATAAAAGTATCCCTCTAGGTTATCTCCATAGCATTTTAGAGTCTTTTGAAAATAAATTAAATTTGATTGTCAAAACTTAGGATTTGAGTTCATGGATGAAATCTTAGATGCTTGAGTACTACTTTGCTTTAGATGCTTGATTGAGGAGTTGAGATGAATCATTTGCACCTAGTGAGGTTTAGCCTTATATTTGTGACACATACATGTTATTGTACTCTAGAACTTGCTTAGGTTCTTTCAAAACCATATTTCAATGATTGGATCACATCTATAGAGGCTAATCCATTTGTTTCCCTTTTCACATCAATTTTTAGCAATAATCATGTTTATCCTATTTGTCCTTACTTATTTCCTTCTCTTACCTTCACTTTTCTTGGGACTTGTGTTTGACATGTTTCTAATGCTATTTTGCCCGAGACGGACAAAGATTTAAGTGTGGGGGAGTGACTATTGTTTTGGAAAGATTGGGTATCAATGAGGCATCTCATATCAAGGATTTTTTTTTTTTTTATGTGCCAAGTTCAATTCGGTGGATGAAGAAGAATTTGTGTACCAAGGTCTAGTGGCACGCACCATCCAATTGAAGCCAAGTTCCGGAAGAAGTCAAGAAATAAATTGGAGATCTAAGCAATGTTGTGCCAAGATGAATTGAATTCGGCTGAAAAAAAAAAGAAAAATAAACACAACAAACAACAAATCTGGCCATTGAAGGAATATACTTTTTTGGAAAGCATGTTTTGGTCGGAATGCTTGGATGTGCAGCTGCTCTTTGCTTAGAAATCAACCACATCTTGCTAATTGTTTGTGGAGCTGGACAGATCTGAAAACAACAGAAAAACATATGTGCCAAGTATAAATGCAGAAATCTGGGCAGAAATTGGTGCATTGCAGGAAATCTGTGCTATTGCTGATGCTGGAATCCGATCTACTGATATGGAATGGAATGGAATGAATTTGCAGCTGAAATCTGTATCAGATTTTGTCAAACAGAAATTGCAGATCAGTAGTTAGCTAGCCTGATGACAGAAAGAAAATCTGTGCAGATTTAGTTATGGGAGTGCAGCTGGACTAGTGTGAGCTGATATCGAGTTTGTTGCAAAGGATTGCTGAGCAGAATTAATCAAAGCCACCCGACAGCTATCAGAGATTGTGGAGAGCATTTAAAATGAGGATGCAAGCTGAGAAAACAGTAGACAAAAGAAAAAAAAATCAGATGGAATGATAGGGAGGCAGAATTGTATCAACTTGAGATGAATCTGGGTTTTCTAAGGCTGTGGATCTGAGAAATAAGTACATAATGGTATCAGAGATTGTTAAGAACATCAATTGCTGATCATAAGAAGGTGGCTGATTGGATCTAACTGCTGTAAAACAGAAACCTGCAGTGCAGTGAGTTCAGCAGTGAGTCCAAAGTGAAGACTTAAAACTCTCCACTTATAGTTAATGCTAAATGCTGTTAAGAAATTCGAGAAATGCAAGAATAGAAGTGGCAGCTGACCATAAAAGCAGAGAAAGAAAAGAAGATAGAAAAATGAAAGGAGAAGAAAAATGGCACATACATTTGAAGTTTCGACACCTTAAATTCATTGGAGTTTTCTCATCCAAATTGCAGCCTTGTATCAATTCATTCTGAGCTCCACTAGAGAGAAAGAAAAAGAAAAAGATTTGATGAAAGAAGAAGAGAAAAGAGCAAGTGGCACACAAAAGGAAAACTTGGCACATTGAAACCAAGGAAGGGTTTTTCATCCAAATCAAAGGAATTTATTCAAGATTAACTCCACCACATTTCGCATATCAATAGAGGACTGTCAAGATGGGGCAAAGCGCATTGGAAACATTTTTTTGAGCAACCAAGTTCTCCCACTCCATCAGTTTTTCCATTTCCTTAATTTTTCTTCCATTTCTTACCATTTACTTGTTTTTTACTTGTTTTTATAGATATTGATCCTAATCATGATTAATGGTGGAGAGTAGATAATAAGCAAGCCTATGGTAGTGCAAGAAGCATGTGTGTTTGAGTGAGCTCCACTTCCATCATCAACTTAGAACTTAGGAGAGAGCCACCAACATTTTCTTTGAAAGGCTAGTGAGTTAGATTCATCTCAATGAATCATGATGGATGAAAAGGCTAAGTTGTTGATTTAAGGACAAGATACTAATCCATAGAGCTTAGATTTATGAGAATTGACAACCTTAGGTAATTTCTTTTCATTTGTTTCTAATTATGCTTAAGTAAATCTAGGGGATACATATTTAGTTGTTTCGCGAGACGCTCAAGGTTAAGTGTGGGGGAGTTGATAAGCACCATTTTATTAATCATTTTTATTGCTAAAATCCATGTTTGACCTATATTTTTATTGTTTAATTATGATTTTACCCTAGGTTTTGGAACTTTATCTTATTTTGGACTTAATTGCAAAATTACACAATTTTTGGATTATTTGGCCACTAATTTTCTGATATATTTTTGTAGGCATGAAAGGATCCTGGACCTAGGGCATATTGGGTCAAACCTGAGTCGGATGTGAACCGGATCGAATTATCAAGCCTACGATTAATCCGGGCCGTCCGATTCAAGAGCGGCTAGATCTGAGCCATCCGGGACGATCTGAAGCAATCCGAGCTAGGGTTAGGGTTGATCAGGCTCTATGATCAAGATCTGAAGGTTTCATCCCAATCAGAGCTAAATCAACCGTTGGATCAAGCAAGGAGGGCTCTAGAGCGTCCAATCACAGATAGAGTTGATCTGGACCATCCGTTGCATATCTGGAGGATCCGAGCTACCACAAGGCAGATCCTGACCCCAGATCATCATCATAAAAGTTTGGCTCAAATCAGACCAAGATCTACCGTTGGATCTTCTCAAATGAATCACAGCCGTCCATCGATTCCTATTTAATCAGAAACTCCCCAGCGCTTCTCCCCGTCGCGTCTCCGCCGCTACAGTCGTTTCTTCTTCGTTCCTTCACAGTTTTAGCTAGTTCTCCATCCAAGGGGCGCGACCCCTCAAATCTCTCATCAGAACAGGTGTTAGGTCAGTGGAGAGAGCTCACAGAGGAATTTCCAGCTCGAATTTTGCCCAAAGACAGAGTTTCGTGAGGTTTCAGTGGCTCTGTCACTTGAGTTCGTCAATCTCAGCTGCGCTTCATCGCCACTGCTTCCGAGCTGTCCAGAGGGGTTCCTTGGATGGTTAGGATCATTCCCTAATCACAATTGCAATCCACCACAGCAGAATTGAAGAAATCGATGGCTAATTTCAGCTTGGGGAGAGTTTGAATGGAGTTGAATCGCAGAGTTTTTCTTCCACTGATTTACTGAGCTTACGGGTTTGAGGCTCACTCTTGCTTGACGACCAAGAAGCACTTGATCTAGGGAAAGATTGAGGCTTAGATTTCTTTAGTTAAATTCGGTTTTTAGCTGTTAATTTTCATTTCTGTCATGTCTGTTTCATTACTGAATTCGTATCAGAATTTCTAGTTTTAGTTTCTTAATTGTTTTGGTTTCAGTTAGTGTTCAAATCTGTAAGTTAATTAACTAGGAACTTTTGTTAGTGAACAATCGTTTTCAATCACAGTTTACATCTAGTTTTTGGGTTGCGTATCAATTTTGCTAGTTGCGTATCAGAGATTTCAGTTATTGTGTTTGTTTTTCCACTTACAGCATTGCGTGTCAGTATTTGTTCCTTTATATCAGTTCTTGTCTTTAGCTTCTTCTTCTGAATTTACCTTTCAGATTGCTTCATTTCCAAAACTTTGATACCCATTTCTGCAAAATGGACTCAGCTATACTGCTGTGTGCCAATGTCTGATTATGCAAGAGAAAAGAATTCAGTTTCAACTCTGCATCTCTACGTTTCAGATCCTTCATTGATGTTCCATTTCTGCATCTGCAGTGACCATTTAACTGGTGAAGAGCAGTTCACAAATTTCATAGTTTTACCTGCTGAATTTCTGCAATTCCCTTCTGAATTGAGTTGTTCCACCCTTGATCAGCCTAGTCCTTCAATGACTTCATTCCTTCTGGCAGGAAACCTCATTGACAGCCTAGCCAACACCAAGCTGAATTGATCAGCTACACATCCCATACGTTTAGTGGCATTTTTGGGCTGATAAAATCAGTTTTTGGTACAAAGGGTTCAGATTTTGGCACATAGGGATTAGCTTGCGTGCCAAGCTGAATTGAGCATTGATTGCATCAGTTTTTTACTTGTCTGCTGGTGTAGAATAACATTCGAATACAACTGGTATTGCACTCACTCAATTCTGAATTCTGTTTGCATTGACTGGCTTCCAAGAAAATTACAGCTTGTTGGACTTGAATTGCTTGTGTGATTTCTGAATTTTTGCATGCTATAAATGGTGTTAAGCTGTTTGTTTCCAAAATCTGCATTCACTGCTCTTATTCATTCGTTTAGCATCAAAGCTGAATTCGATATCCATTGTGTCCTTTTTAATATCAATTTAGTTCCCTTGGTTGAGTTGGTTGACCTCCGATCGAGTTATCACTCACTTTCGTTCGTTTAATTTCTTTGTTTGGTTTTCGTTCATTTTCATTGAGTTTTCCCATTTTTATTTGAAACCAAACCCAGATTACATTTGAAACCCATAAACGCAAACGACACCTAAATACAAGCGCGAATCAAACACGACAACTAGCCCCGAGAAAAATACGACCTGTGGCCCCTTTACTACGTTTTTCATATCTTGATTGTAAAAAGGGTTTCCAGCATTTCATTCATTTCATTTTATTCAAATTCTAAATTTGATGAGCCCAGACTTTCGTGACAACTTTAATTAGTATATTTGGGCGCGTCACTCACCCGGGCTGAAGGTCCCCGAGATCAACTCGGGAGGCGGAGTCCCAGCAACGACTGAACTTGAGTACAGACCACCACCCCCCCTCCCCGACCTGTCTACGGATAAGCTTTCCCATCACACAGAGTCATTACGACCCTTAATTAGCGCCACAGGCCAATGTAGGATAATAACGCAGACCGTTTCAATGGCTAGCCTGTAACCGCCGGAAGAGGGGGGACAACGTGGCGCAAATCACGGAGACGTGGCATAGATCGAGGGCACAAGCCTGGTCTACAGACATCGGTATAAAAGGTAGTCCAACCCCTCCGGCAAAGGGGTTATGATCTCTTAACTCTAGACATCTTCTTTGTTTTTCGTAACCATTTCTTCTTGATAGACATTGACTTGAGCGTCAGAGTGGACTCCGCCGGACCCCTGCCGGCGTGTCCCCTAACGCTCGTGTTAACTTCGTAGGACCCTAAGTTTCTCCTCGCCTTAACAACTACCTCAAGGGCGAAGCTTCGGTAACTGACCATCGTCGTCGACTCTTTCTGGAACAGGGTTTATAGGTGGTGGATGTAAACTTATTGAATAGAGTGGGTGAGGGAAACCTAAGGTCAGGACTGGGCTCAGCAGAGGGGTCAACCTCAGTGACTCGACGTTTACTAAATAGAAGAATAACATAATAATTAAAAAGAATTGAATGGTAAAGTAAGGAAAAGGTTTAGATTAGGCTCTTATCGAGGAGGCATAGTAGAATAAATAGAAATGATGATCCTCGACTGATCGTAATTGCTCAGACAAGACTTAGAGTGAAAAAGAGAAGAGAAAGAGGAGATTTTGGAGCTTGGAAGGCGCCTTGGTTGGATTTGGAGTGCCACTATCTAGTGGCTTTAACTGGTCGGGCGCCTAGGAGCCCAATTGGGCGCCCGGGTGAAGTTCTGTGCGAGGCGGCCGAGTGCATTTCTCGGGCGCCCATGATCAGTGGATGCCCCTAGTTTTCCAAAACTAGTGGTGCCTTTGAAAGCGTGCCTAGGCACCTGAGAACTTCCCAAGCGCCTAGTTTGGATGCAATCAGGCACCCTTTATGTTTTGGGTGTCCGGTTGACTAATGTTGTCCAAGGAAAAAATAAATCAAGCATAATCATGAAAATTAGCGCACAATAAAATTTCATTAAGTTTGAAAATTTATTAATTAAGTTAAAAAATTGTTTAAGTTAAAATTGAATTAAGTTTGATTAATTAGTTTTTATTAAGTTAAAAAAATTGTTAAGTTAATTTTGAATTAAGTTTGAAAATTTATTAAGTTGAGTTAAGTTTTTATTAAGTTAAAAAAATTGTTAAGTTAAAATTGAATTAAGTTTGAAAATTTATTAAGTTAAGTTAAGTTTTTATTAAGTTAAAAAAATTGTTAGTTATAATTGAATTATGTTAAGAAATTTATTAAGTTAAAATTGAATTAAGTTTGAGGATTTATTAGTTAAGTTAAGTTTTTATTAAGTTAAAAAATTGTTCAATTAAAATTGAATTAAGTTTGAGGATTTATTATTTAAGTTAAGTTTTTATTAATTTAAAAAATTATTAAGTTAAAATTGAATTAAGTTTGAGTATTTATTAATTAAGTTAAGTTTTTATTAAGTTAAAAAATTATTAAGTTAAAATTGAATTAAGTTTGAGGATTTACTAAGTTAAGTTTGAATTTTGAAACATGAAATTGAGTTTAAAATTTGAAAAATAAGATTAAGTTTAAATTAAGTTATAATTTGAGTTTTCATAAGGTAAAATTTAAATTAGATTTATTAAATTAAAAGTGAAATTAATTAGATTTGTGGAGCTGGTTGGGTTCGACTGATCCTTTTAGCTCCTAAATATTTCACCTATTTCTATGTGATAAAACAGTGAAACCTTATCTGTTTTGTGAGATGTGTCTAATTTTATCTTTGAATTTAAATTGAAAACTAAGATTTGATTGAACCTTGAGTTAGATTTTAGTTTAATAAGTAGTAAATAGAAAATGAATTTTAATAATTGGCTTCCAGGTCTTGGCGATGCACAGAGGCCTTCTTGATTATTGGAGCAACGACCACCCTTTCCTAGACAAAGTAATTGTATTTTACTTTTTGAGAAACCTTGGTCTAACTAGTCGAGGATGTGGCGAAATAGCTTTGGCTAGTTCCACCGAACTAAAAAGGCCAAATAGGGTACTCCTTACCCTACCTGACTCTTTAGACAGACTTGTCTAATATACTATCAGCTCGCCCCACCCTAATACTAGGTTGTGCAAGTTTCAATCAAGTCTGATCCTTATCCAACCATTTCTATTCCTAAACATGGCAATTTGCAAAAACATTAAATAAACAAACATTCAAGCAATTTTTACAAGCATACAAAGAAATCATCTAATAATAAAAATAATTTTTCTATTGGCTCCCCTGGACTAAAGCCTCGATATGGACTATCTATAAAATGAATTTTGTTCTTGGGGATCCAATAGTGGTTTGGTCCTGCTTGATTTGTCAAGCTAAGTTTGGGGACCCATGCTTGGACTTGGGTGCTAGTGTGGTTCAGAATTGAATAATAAGATCTATACAGTGCGTTGATTCTGTACTCAAGTCCGGATCGGTTAAGAACGACCTTTTGTTTTCCAAGAATCATATCAGGATTCTTGAAACCCAAAGTGAACTGCTCTAGGGTAACTCTAAGATCCTTAACTTGAATTTTTAGGGAGGAATTCGCTTCCTCAAGTTGTTGGACTTGAGTGGAGGTTCCTTCTTGAACAGTCTCAGTCAAGGGACTTGAGTTAGCCTCCTCCATAAGAGCTTTTACCTCCTTTTGGAGGGGCTTAACCCGAATGTTAGATTTAGCCAACTTACGTGATAGATAAGAGACAAGGTCATATAATACAAGTTCAGAGAAACCTCCTACAGTGAGTTGACCATTTTCTGATAAGGAGATTGTTCTGGTTTCATGGCTTTGCTTCGGTTCTACTTTTGATTTGGATTTGGTGTTGAGTTCATCTAATGTCACCAGCGTGAGAAGGTTCGAGTGGAGTAGTTCTTCGTCTTCCGAGGATGATTCGTCCTACGTATCTTGGAGCGCCTTCTTTCTTCGTTGCTTCTTTTAAGTTGGGACACTCCGATTTGAAGTGACCCTTCTTATTGCACCCATAACATGTGATCTCCATCTAGTTCTTTTGGCTCGTGCTTAGTTCGGTCGGATCATCCTGTGACTGAACCAATTTCTTCTTCTTCTGACTTTTGTTTTTCTTGTTCATACTCTGAAACATCTTGACTAGTTCGGTGTAGTCAATGTCATCTTCGTTAGATTCCGAGTCAGAGTCAAACTCAGGTTTTGGTTGCGGCTTTTTCTTCTTGATTTTACCTGCAACAAAAGAAATATCTTTCTCGACCTGTGTAGTATTAGTTTGTTCATGTAATTCAAGCTCAAAAAATAATTCATGTAACTTAATTTTGGCAAGGTCCCTATAAACCTTGTGTGCATCCACCATGGATGCCCACAATGTGTTTCTCGGGAAAGAGTTTAGTGCATACCGTATTAGATCTCGATTTCCAACCTTGTGGTTGATTGCATGAAGATTGTTCATCAGCTCCTAGATGCGAGCATGTAGTTGGGCAGCAGTTTCACCTTCTTGCATCTTTATGTTGTATAATGTTTTCAGAAGCAGATCCCGCTTGCTTATCTTCATGTCAGAGGTCCCATCATGAAGTTCGATCAACTTGTTCTAATGTTCTTTTGCGCTGTTGAAGGGACCAATGCGGTTGAGTTCCTCTTTGGTAAGGCTACATTGGAGAATCTGAGTCACGTTGACATCAATTTCTTGTTGGTGCAAAGAGCATCAGTGATGAACAGTCATCCTCTAGGGTTTTGATGTTTGACAATATACTAAGGTTAGTCAAAGTAATCATGGGTTAAGCCAAACAGGACCTGATGTTTGATAGGATAAACCCAGATTTGATCAAGCTTGACAAAGGGTTAGCCAAACAGGACCTGATGTTTGGCAGAACTATAAGTAACAATATACTTAGGTTTAGTCAAAGTGATCAAGGGTTAAACCAAACATAACCTTATGTTTGGTAGGGTAAACCCAGGTTTGATCAGTTTGACAAAGGGATTAGCCAAACAGGATCTAATGTTTGACAGAGTGAATAGAACCCAGGGTTGGTCAATTTGACTAAGGGATTAAACCAAACTGGACTTGAGGTTTGGGATGATACTTACTTGAAAGGTGGAAGGAAGATGTCTAGTCAGGATTAAGATGACTAGCAAAGAAGTGATTATGGTGGAAGAAATCCTAGCGAGTGAAGCTAGGTGGAAGAAATCCTTGTGAGTGAAGCTTGGTGGATGAAGTCCTGGTGAGTGAAGCTGGGCAATGGAGTCTTAGCCGAACAAGGACTATAGATAGAAATAGAGACCGGTCGAGGTCGGACGTCTCGAGATTCGGGAATATCGGAGGCCGAGCACGAAGTCCTGGTCGAGGATCGGGCAAAAGACTTAGCTGAGCGGGGATCGCGGATAGAAGTAGAGACGGGTCGAGGTCGAATGTCACAAGATTCGGGTTCTCAGAGGTTGAGGAAAAGTCCAACCGGAGGTCCCGGTTGGCAAAGGTAACTTCTCCAAGGTGGAGTAGGTGAGGACGCGTTCCCCGGGAAAGGGAACAGTAGGCGTCGGTTTGACCTAGGGTTTTTGATAAAATCCAAAGTCAGAACCAATCAATTAATGCTTATTATTTGTATGTTTGTCTTGTGTTTGTTGTCTTGCAGGTACCTAGAGTTGGAGGCAAGATAGGAGAGCAAACACAGGAGAAACAAGGCCTGTGAAGAAAGCTTCCTGGGCGCTTGAATGAATCAGGCATCCAGTATGATGTTGGGCGCCCTGGTTAGGGGCAGGCCTTCCCATGTGCCTGGTAAACTAGGTGCCTGAGGCTTCCCAGGCGCCTGGGAAGGCAGTTTTATCTCTACGCGGATTTTGCTGCTATGGATGAAGTTTTGATCACACGTGGCAGGCCCCCAAGAGCCCTGAGCGCCTGTGAACGCAGTATAAATAGGGGTTCGACCCCTCACTTTAAGCAATCAATTTCTACATCCGCTAAAGCATTCTGTGCAAGGCAAAAGCACTATGATTGAGCTCTGCAACCAAGGAGGCTCCAGGAATAAGTGTGTGGCGCTTCGGACTTCTAGAGTTGGCCGAGATCTATGTTTGGTTTGCTTTTAATTAACGAGCTATACTTATTTATTATCATTTTCTTTGTTTGTACTTAAACTGTAAGATGGGTTTCTTCGCCTCCGGAAAGTCCGGAATGGAAATAACTAGTGGACTCATGCTTAGTACTTAGGCCTTGGACGTACTGACCCTAGGGGGGTTTGGAACCAAGTAAATCCCGCGAGTTTTTCTTGCTGTCTTTCTTTATTTTATTTTATATTTCCGCTGCGTACTAACTTTGATAGAAAGACGAACGAACGACGAAGTTTTCTGACAAAACTTCGAGTTGATATTGACCCCCCTCTATCAACCAACACCAATCCTACACTTTTATCTTTTTCTTCAAGGTTGCGTCCCATTCAGTGTATCCCTGATGCTCGCCTTGTGCGTTCCTTGTAATTTTGAGGCCGGCTTGGATAATGATCCACATTTCCACATGACTTTTCAGATGTACTTCCACATGACTCTTCCAATAGCTGAAGTCCTCTCTTGAGAAGAGAAGAGGATGATCAGTGTTGTATCCTTCATGTTGGGCTATTTAAGATAGAGAAATTCTGCAAGAGAAAAAAACAAGAAAAATTATGCCAAGACTTGGTCTTGGATTAGCAATGCAGGAAGAAATATGAGTTAAAGAAATCTTGACTGGTGTTGCACCAACTTCGAGAAACGAAAAACTTATGAACGATAAAAATATCAGAAATAGGGAAGAATACCATTTTTGATTAATTCGAAAATCATAAAATCCAAAAAAATAGCTCAACAGGTGGTTTCACCGAGTTTGAGCAAACTCGCTCTGATACCAACTGTGGGATCGGTGAGAACGATAGGGGGGGTGAATATCGATTCGAAATTTTCTCGGATTTAGGAATGATTATACGCAGTAGAAAGAATAAACACAAGACAAAAATCAATGCTAACAGGTTTGTTTTTACTTGATTCGGAGTCTATAACGGCTCCTACTCTAAGGCCCACGGTTCTTGACCATTTACATTGGATAATTCTATATGTTCGCAAAAGAATGTTACAAATCTGCAATTCTGAGTACAAAAGAGATAGTAAAGTATACCAACAACTTGTAACTGAAATGGAAAGAGAGCTTGTCGTTGTCGAAGTAGCGTTTCGGTGTTTCTGGATCACTTCAGAGCAACACATTTAAGCACAAATGATGTGAAAAATTAATGTTGAAAGTTGGGGTCGAAACCGCCTTTTATATAAGCACTCAAGCGCCCAAATGCCTATAGGGGTGCCTCAACTCAGCGAATCAGCTGCGTCCTAATCCGCTGATCGAACCAAATTTTATCCTTCTCAGGCGCCTGGGAGGCTTTGGGCGCCTGTATTGCCGACGTGGTGAGTCCAACCAACGCGCGCCAACTCAGCCTGACCCAGGCTTAGTTTGTAGGGATCTATAGGAAAAAAATATTCAAAATTCGCAGCGGAAATAATAGATGCCACGAGCGATCCATGCGAAAGAAAACTTATACAAAGTTAATTTATAAATTCCTATCGTATAGGTATACCTTTGGCGCGTGTCCTTCGCTTATCCTGCTTATTCGAGGTATGCCAGATCTCTTGCATGTTCAGTGTCCGTGCCTCTATGCATATCCACATGAACACGATCTCTCAAGCTTCAGAGAAGAATCACCTTTGTGGTGCTAGCCACAAGAGGAGATTCACAAAGCAAGAAGGAGAGGGAGAAGAGGGCTTTTGGCCAAGAGAAGGAAGGGAAGGAATAATGGTAAATTGTTCATCCAAATGACAAGAAAAACTCTTTTATACTCATCACATGAATATGAAGAGTTTTTGTCCTATTAGCTTCCCTCCATTAATGCTAATAAAAATCCAATTAGAGCACATTTTCTCATGTGTCTCTTCAACTTCTCTTCATCTTATGAAGAGAAACTTTTCATCTTCCTCTATTATTAATTTATTAAATATTTTAATGAATTTATATCTCATTCAAATGTGGTTGAGTCTAATCTAAATGAGTCAAATTCAAATTATATCTCAATTCTATAATCCAATTAGATTCACTTGAGTCTAACACAATTAATCCAATTCAGATCAAATCTTAGTCAAACTAAGATCAATTAATCTCCGAAGCATCGTGCCCTTAGTGTGTGACCCAATAGGTTCTCGTAACGTTAGAAATGTGTCTAAATCACTTGAGACATGTAAGTAATGAGCAACATCTAGCAATGCATCACTGCTACCTAAGTGACATGAAAGTCGAGATAACTTCCGTGACTATCACAATGTATGATCTTGTCCTTCTATCCTTAATATCTAGATTGACTAATGAGGCATAGACCGTGTCATCCTTGATTAATCTTTGTGTTTCTTGATCCCCGAGTAGACTCACTCAAACAAATGAGCTCAATATCTCATATTGACTCATTTGAACATGGTCATGCGTTTTAGTAGTCCTACTCGATTAAGGGGCCCACTGATATGACTCCCGTCATATGGGAGGGATAGATCTTATCTACATCACTCACATCCCTTCACATAAGTCATTACATACCCAGTGATCACCTTTATAGTCTACCCTGTTACGGGTGACGTTTGACGATGCCAAAGTACATAACTCCTTATGTAGGGTACCGTAGTGACTTCAGGTATAAGGACTATTCATACTAATAGTCACATGAGAAAGTTTATGACACGTATATGATAATCTATGAAACTTTCTTATGGCGGGTGATAAGCACCATTTTATTGATTATTTTAATTGCTAAAATCCATGTTTGACCCATGTTTTTATTGCTTAATTATGATTTTACCCTAGGTTTTGGAACTTTATCTTATTTTGGACTTAATTGCAAAATTACACAATTTTTGGATTATTTGGCCACTAATTTTTTGATATATTTTTGTAGGCATGAAAGGATCCTGGACCTAGGGCATACTGGGTCAAACTTGAGTCGGAAGTGGAACCGGATAGAATTATCATGTTTTGGATTAATCCGGGCCGTCCGATTCAAAAGCGGCTAGATCTGAGCCATCCGGGACGATCTGAAGCAATCCGAGCTAGGGTTAGGGTTGATCAAGCTCTATGATCAAGATCTGAAGGTTTCATCCCAATCAGAGCTAAATCAACCGTTGGATCAAGCTTGGAGGGCTCTAGAGCGTCCATTCACAGATTGAGTTGATCTGGACCATCCGGTGCAAATCTGGAGGATCCGAGCTACCACAAGGCAGATCCTGACCACAGATCATCATCATTAAAGTTTGGCTCAAATCCGATCAAGATCAGCCGTTGGATTTCCTTCGATCAATCTGGGCCGTCCATTGATAAGTATTTAATCAGAAATGCCCGAAGCTCTTCCCGGTCGCGTCTCCGCCGCAAGCAGTCGTCTTCTTCGTTTCTTCTCCATGTTTTTAGCTAGATTTCTTCATCCAAAGGGGCGCGACCCCTCAATCCTTCTAATAGATCAATTGCTAGGCTATTGGGAAGGCTCACGGTGAAATTCCAGCTCCGAATTGGCCAAAACAGAGTTGTTGTGAGGTCTCCGCAGCTCTGTCATTTACAGCTTCAATCTCGATTTTGCTCCATCCCTCATCCACCAGAGCGATTCAGAGGGGTTCCCTGGAGTGTTCGGCATCATCCCCACACCATCCGCGCACTTGGACAATGCCAGATTGAGGAAAGCGATTTGAAATTCAGATTGGTTCAGAGTGTGAGCTAGATTTGAATTGTTGAGCTGTTTCTCAATTGTTTGCTGAGCTTGCGGGTTCGAGGCTCACTCTTGCTTGACGACCAAGAAGCATTTGAGCTTAAGGAGAGTTGAGGATTAGTTTTCCATAGCTAATTTCATTGTTTCTAGTTGTAATGTTCGAATTCTGCAGTGTTTCATTTCTGTTCTTGTTTTCAGATTGGTTACATTCGTTTTCTGAATTGTTTAGCTTAAATTAAGTTTTGAATCTTCAAGTTAGTTAGCTAATGAGTGTGTTTAGTGAACAAGCAATCTAGTTTCACTTAGTTTTTCAGTTTCGGCATTTGCGTATCTGTTTCGGCATCTGCGTATCAAATTCAATTAGATGCAGTTTTCGATTTCTGAATTTGTTCCCAGCTCTAATTAGTGTTTAAATGCTGCTAGTAGTTAGTTAGATAGTTTGTTTAGTAAATTCTTAGAGTTAATTCAGTTTGTTTACAGTCTCAGCTTGCGTTTCAATTCAGCTGTAGCTGTGTATCAACTTGGTTTCTGCAACTATTTCAAGTTCAGTTTGTTTATGAATTTCATTCCTGAAAATTAGATATCATGTATAGTATGCTAAGGCAAAAGGTTTGAATTTACTTCGCATGTGAATCAAGTCTGAATTGAGCTTCACTTCTGAATATTTGTTCAGTTGTGTATGAGGTTTCTGCATTAAGTTTCATGCGTGTATCATTCCTGTTCATGCATATCAAATTGTAATTTTGCATTTGAGTGAAAGGAAACTTTGGCACTGACCTTGTATCAGTTTTTGGCACACAGATTCTTTTTCCTTTTAGTATCAAGTTGTTCATTTCTGAAGTATCAAGTCATAGATTCTGCATTTAATCTATTTCAGCACTTGCATCAAATCTGCATCAGATTCTGCAATTTGGCAGATTCAATTCCATCTGTCTTCAATTTTTAGTTCCGAAATTGCAATCAATTGAATTGAATTCTTAGGAATCTTATGTGGCTATTAGTTTGGAGCAAAAGATTTCAATTGTTGTTTGGTTTTAGTATCCAAATCTGTTTCGAAATTTTGCATGTATCCCTGCATTTCTGCATTTTTGCATATGTTCATTGCAAGTTCACCTCAGGCTTAGCTTTGTATTTGAGTGATCCATGATTGGTTTGAATTACCAAACTGATTTGGTCAGTGTAAATCTCTGAGGTGGCAGTTTATCATATCGGTATTCAGCAGCAGTTTTTGGCACAGCAGTTCTATAGCTTGTGAGTTTGTATCAAGTAAGACATGTCAAGATATTTGGTGTACAGCTTGCTTGCAACTTAGCTTGTCTCGAATTCCACTCAGTTGTTTCTGAAATTCAGATTTCACTACTGCTTTAGGTTTATAAGTATTGAACTTCATATCAGATTTTACTATTGGCACATAAGTTTCATGATTTAGTATCAAGTTTGGTTGCATACATTTTGTATCAAATGGATGTTTCGGTTTGAATGTTGTAAATCTTGAGCTCCATCTAATTTGCAGTGGCATTTTGCAATTGAAATCAGATTTGTTTGCTTCCCAAAATTGCTTTAGTGCCTTGATTTAGTTTTCCATTGATTGAGTTAATTCTTTTGTTGGTGTTTTCATTTCCAAATTGCAACCCAAAACCCAGATTTAATTTGAAACCCGAAATTCACAAACGACACATAAATACGAGCGCGAATCAAATTATATCAACTAGCCCCGAGAAAAATACGACCTGTGGCCCCTATATTACATTTTCATGCTTTTGATTGTAAAAGGGATTTCCAGTTATTCATTCACATTTAAATTTGATAGACCCAATTTCGTGATAATATTTAATATATCATTTGGGTCTTGTCAAATTTTTGGCGCCGTTGCCGGGGAAGCAACTAGTTGATTTGTTTGATTTTTGCTTGTATACTTTTTGATATATCATTGGGTTCTATTTTTTGTTGCTTATTCTTTTGTATACGGGTACTGCCATTTTTCTTGTTTGTTTTGTGACAGGGGTGCAGGTTCAAAATGTTCTCATCCACTTATCAGCAGCCGTGTCCACACTTTCAGCAGACCCAGCAAGAATTCCAACAGCCCTATTCTAATTTCCAGCAACCAAATCAGTTTTTGCAGCCACCACAACAATTTCAACCGGATTTTCAGCCAATTCAACCAATTTTCCAGAATTTTCAGAATGGGCAGCCCCAATTTCAAAATTTTCAGCCCCACTTTCAGCAATTTCAGCCTAACTTTCAGCCACTTTATCAACAAGATCAGTCACAATTTCAACAATATCAGCAAGGGCAACCTTTCCAAAATTTTCAGCCATGGCAACAAGAATTTCAGCCCACTCAACTTCAGTATTCACCACCACAAATTCAACCTCAGATACAAGAATTCCAGGGCTACAATTTTCAGCAATTTCCACCAAGTGGTGAACCAACTTTTCAGCAGTTTAATCAGTCTGTTCAACCATTTGATCAACCCCCACAGTCTCAATTTCTACAAATGTGTCAACAAGAGCTTCAAAACATCGAAAGGCAAATGAAACAAGTGGCTAATGATTTGAATCAGATAAAAGCCCAAAGAGCAGAACAATTAGCTTCTCAAGCTATTTTTAATTCTGAGAGCCCCGGAGTTGGTTTTATATCAGTTCAAGGTGACCCTAGTGCATGGCAAAGTCCTTCTTCAATTAATCCTGCAAATTTAGTAGAAGAAGAAGAAGAAGAATACATTAAAATCTGGGCACCTACAGCATGCATCCCTCCGGAGACTCCTATTCAAAATCCAATTTCAAATGTTTCAGCTCAAGAAGAAGAAACTGAAGCTCCACAGGACCATTCTAGACTTTTATTTTTTGATGATAGCATTATTGATGGTCCTAATTTTTCTGACACTGTCGTTGCAGATATTACAGGAGAAGCATGCAGAGGAGATGATTCCATAGGTGTAGGGGATTGCACTAAGCCCCAGGGACCACCACAAGACTCAGAGAATGAACCAGAAAGTGTAGGGACTTGCATGGTGGAAGCAAGCACCCAAGGATCACCAGTTGAGTGTCCACCAGAGCCTGAGGCTGAAGAGGAGCATGTACATGACTAGGAGGAGGCCACGGATACATCTACTATTGTAGGACCTCCAGGTATTTTCCAGCACGCTCAGGTAAGTATTTCTCCTCTTTCTTCAAAAAAATGCAGTGAGGTACCTAGGGATGACTTTATTGATTCTGATGTATTTATTGATATACCTTGTGTAGAGATTGTTTGTGAAAATCCAATAGAGGTACCAAACATTGATTTCATTGATCGTACTGCATTACCTGATACATCTCTTGTAGATATGAATAGCGAAATAATTTTAGAGGCACCCATAATTGATATCATTTATTATGATGAATCTCTTGTTACATCTTTTGTGGATATGGCTAGTGAAAATTTTTTAGAAGTGCCTGAATTTGATGTTATTTACTTTGATGAATCTCTTGCTATATCATATGCTGAAAATGAATGTGAAAAACTTTTGGAGATATCTGATATTGATTTTATTGGCTGTGACATATTGCTTGATACACCCTTGATTGAAAATAATTGTGAAATTTCTATTGATGAGCCTGAAATTGATTTCTTTATGTGTGATGAGTATCTGAATGCAAATTTGGTAGGAAATAATTTTGAAAATTTCATTGAGATACCAGAATTTGATTTAATTAGACATGATGCAGTTTTGGATTCATTTAATGCAGAGACTGAATTTATATCATTTCTTTCTGACCCTGAACACTTGAGAGAGGTATTACATTGTTTTGCAGGGTCCAGAAGACTCCAGGAGTGGGTGCTCCAACTGAACAGACTTCAACCTCCTGGAAGGACTTCTGAAGGGCATCAAGAAGGAGGAGATGATCTTACTTTAATTAAAAGCACTCCACCCCTTGAATGGCTCTTGAACCTGAATCGCCTTCGGCCACCTGAACCATCTTTTGTACAGTTCAAGTGTGGGGGAGTCCTATTTCTCCCAGCCACCCAGACTCCTCCACTACCCAGATGGAGGCTACTTCTGGATCGACTCCGTCCACCAGAATAAAGGGGAGTTTGATTTTTCTTGTATTTTCTTCTATTTCATTTTTCATTTTCATGCTTCCTAGAATTAGAATTTTCCTTTGAACTGAGTCCTTGTAAATAAATGCATGTTATTTCTTTTGTCACTTTCTCTTGCATGAGTAGAAATAAAAGTATCCCTCTAGGTTATTCCATAGCATTTTAGAGTCTTTTGGAAAATAAATTAAATTTGGTTGTTAAGACTTAAGGTTTGAGCTACTGGATGAAATCTTGGATGCTTGAGTACTACTTGCTTTAGATTCTTAATTGAGGACTTGGGATGAATTATTTTGACCTAGTGAGACCTAGCCTTATTTTTGTGACACACCTATGTTATTGTACTCTAGAACTTGCTTAGGTTCTTTCAAAATCATATTTCAATGATTGGATCACATCTATAGAGGCTAATCCATTTGTTTTCTTTTCTACATCAATTTTTAGCAATAATCATGTTTATCATATTTGTCCTTACTTATTTCCTTCTCTTACCTTCACTTTTCATTGGACTTGTTGTTTGATATGTTTCTAATGCTATTTTGCCCGAGACGGACAAAGATTCAAGTGTGGGGGAGTGACTAAAGTTTTGGATGCATTTCAACTCGAAAAAAAAAAAATTCATGTGCCAAGTGAGTGAGTTTGGTGCCAAGAATGAGCAAGAGAGGTGGAAGCAATTGGAGATTTAGATTCTTTACTACACTTTGAAGATTCAAGTGGCAATCAATGGAAAAATTCAAAAATCTGTGCCATGCCAAAAAGAAAAAAAAAATCAGTGTATCACATTTGAAGACAATTGTGCCATGGCCGGAATCCAAATTTCTGGAATTTAAATTGCTGCCAAATGCTGAATTGAAGCTGAATTTCAGGGCTGAATAGTGAAGACTGATACAAGCTGAGAAAAATCTGGAACCGGCAAAAAAACTTGTGCAAAAATAAAGAAAGGAAAAGAAAATCTGTGCCATGAAGAGAAATTTGAAATTAATGGATTTTGTAGAACAAATGGAGGATGAAATCAGTAACACTTTGCTAAAGTCTGAATTGGGAGTGCTCAAGTCTGAATTGAAGCAGGAAAACGCAGAAAAAATTTTTTTGAAAGAATGGCAGCAAATCTGTACCAAAAACAGAGGGAAAATTCAGCTATGAACTCAAGAAAAAGAGCTGGAATTTTAAGGGAAAACACATTGAATTTCAGGAGCAAATCGATTGAGATACAGTTGCCAATCAGTTTGTTGGAATTCCATTAGATACAAAAATTCTGAAGCTGTAAAGGAGAATGCAGAAACTATTTGATTGCAACATCAAACAAAAGGTAGAGTAAAAACAAGAGATGCAACTACTTTTGAAGCTCACGGCAAGGGCTGAATTGGAGATGATTCTGAGATGCAACTGAGCATATCATGAATGAATAAAGGAAGCAATTAGCAGTTAAGATCAAATGCAGAAAAAGAAAAGAAAAAAAAAACAGTTTAGAAAAGAAAAGAGAGGAAACAAGAGCAAGTTGGCACACAATTGAAGACTTGGCACTAATAAATCAGTGAATGTTTTTCTCATCTCAGTTCAAGCTGTATTCCATTTCATTCCTGACTTTACAAGAAAGAAAAATCAGAAAAGAGAAGAAAGAAACAAAAAAAAATGGCACACAAAAGGAAGAGTTGGCACATTGAAACCAAGAAAGGGTTTTTCATCCAAGTCAAAGGAATTCATTCAAGTTTCACTTCGCCACACTTTTTATAGCATTAGAGGACTGTTAAGATGGGGCAAAGCACATTGGAAATATTTTTGAGCAACCAAGTCTCCCACTCCATCAAATTTTCTATTTTCTTGTTTTTATTCCATTTCTTACCATTTTCCATGTTTTCATTTGTTTTTATAGTTCTTGATTCCAATCATGATCAATGGTGGAGAGTAGATAATAAGCAAGCCTATGGTAGTGCAAGAATCATATGTGTTTGAGTGAGCTCCACTTCCATTATCAAGTTAGAACTTAAGAAGAGAGCCACCAAATTTTTCCTTGAAAGGCTAGTGAGTTAAATTCATCTCAATGACTCATGATAGATGAAAAGGCTAAGTTATTGATTTAAGGACAAGATACTAATCCGTAGAGCATAGATTTATGAGAATTGACAACCTTAGGTAATTTCTTTTCATTTGCTTCTAATTATGCTTAAGAAAATCTAAGGGATACATATTTAGTTGTTTCGCGAGACGCTCAAGGTTAAGTGTGGGGGAGTTGATAAGCACCATTTTATTGATTATTTTAATTGCTAAAATCCATGTTTGACCCATGTTTTTATTGCTTAATTATGATTTTACCCTAGGTTTTGGAACTTTATCTTATTTTGGACTTAATTGCAAAATTACACAATTTTTGGATTATTTGGCCACTAATTTTCTGATATATTTTTGTAGGCATGAAAGGATCCTGGACCTAGGGCATACTGGGTCAAACTTGAGTCGGAAGTGGAACCGGATCGAATTATCATGTTTTGGATTAATCCGGGCCGTCCGATTCAAAAGCGGCTAGATCTGAGCCATCCGGGACGATCTGAAGCAATCCGAGCTAGGGTTAGGGTTGATCAAGCTCTATGATCAAGATCTGAAGGTTTCATCCCAATCAGAGCTAAATCAACCGTTGGATCAAGCTTGGAGGGCTCTAGAGCGTCCATTCACAGATTGAGTTGATCTGGACCATCCGTTGCAAATCTGGAGGATCCGAGCTACCATAAGGCAGATCCTGACCACAGATCATCATCATTAAAGTTTGACTCAAATCCGATCAAGATCAGCCGTTGGATTTCCTTCGATCAATCTGGGCCGTCCATTGATAAGTATTTAATCAGAAATGCCCGAAGCTCTTCCCGGTCGCGTCTCCGCCGCAAGCAGTCGTCTTCTTCGTTTCTTCTCCATGTTTTTAGCTAGATTTCTTCATCCAAAGGGGCGCGACCCCTCAATCCTTCTAATAGATCAATTGCTAGGCTATTGGGAAGGCTCACGGTGAAATTCCAGCTCCGAATTGGCCAAAACAGAGTTGTTGTGAGGTCTCCGCAGCTCTGTCATTTACAGCTTCAATCTCGGTTTTGCTCCATCCTTCATCCACCCGAGCGATTTAGAGGGGTTCCCTGGAGTGTTCGGCATCATCCCCACACCATCCGCGCACTTGGACAATGCCAGATTGAGGAAAGCGATTTGAAATTCAGATTGGTTCAGAGTGTGAGCTAGATTTGAATTGTTGAGCTGTTTCTCAATTGTTTGCTGAGCTTGCGGGTTCGAGGCTCACTCTTGCTTGATGACCAAGAAGCATTTGAGCTTAAGGAGAGTTGAGGATTAGTTTTCCATAGCTAATTTCATTGTTTCTAGTTGTAATGTTCGAATTCTGTAGTGTTTCATTTCTGTTCTTGTTTTCAGATTGGTTACATTCGTTTTCTGAATTGTTTAGCTTAAATTAAGTTTTGAATCTTCAAGTTAGTTAGCTAATGAGTGTGTTTAGTGAACAAGCAATCTAGTTTCACTTAGTTTTTCAGTTTCGGCATTTGCGTATCAGTTTCGGCATCTGCGTATCAAATTCAATTAGATGCAGTTTTCGATTTCTGAATTTGTTCCCAGCTCTAATTAGTGTTTAAATGCTGCTAGTAGTTAGTTAGATAGTTTGTTTAGTAAATTCTTAGAGTTAATTCAGTTTGTTTACAGTCTCAGCTTGCGTTTCAATTCAGCTGTAGCTGTGTATCAACTTGGTTTCTGCAACTATTTCAAGTTCAGTTTGTTTATGAATTTCATTCCTGAAAATTAGATATCATGTATAGTATGCTAAGGCAAAAGGTTTGAATTTACTTCGCATGTGAATCAAGTCTGAATTGAGCTTCACTTCTGAATATTTGTTCAGTTGTGTATGAGGTTTCTGCATTAAGTTTCATGCGTGTATCATTCCTGTTCATGCATATCAAATTGTAATTTTGCATTTGAGTGAAAGGAAACTTTGGCACTGACCTTGTATCAGTTTTTGGCACACAGATTCTTTTTCCTTTTGGTATCAAGTTGTTCATTTCTGAAGTATCAAGTCATAGATTCTGCATTTAATCTATTTCAGCACTTGCATCAAATCTGCATCAGATTCTGCAATTTGGCAGATTCAATTCCATCTGTCTTCAGTTTTTAGTTCCGAAATTGCAATCAATTGAATTGAATTCTTAGGAATCTTATGTGGCTATTAGTTTGGAGCAAAAGATTTCAATTGTTGTTTGGTTTTAGTATCCAAATCTGTTTCGAAATTTTGCATGTATCCCTGCATTTCTGCATATGTTCATTGCAAGTTCACCTCAGGCTTAGCTTTGTATTTGAGTGATCCATGATTGGTTTGAATTACCAAACTGATTTGGTCAGTGTAAATCTCTGAGGTGGCAGTTTATCATATCGGTATTCAGCAGCAGTTTTTGGCACAGCAGTTCTATAGCTTGTGAGTTTGTATCAAGTAAGAATGTCAAGATATTTGGTGTATAGCTTGCTTGCAACTTAGCTTGTCTCGAATTCCACTCAGTTGTTTCTGAAATTCAGATTTCACTACTGCTTTAGGTTTATAAGTATTGAACTTCATATCAGATTTTACTATTGGCACATAAGTTTGCATGATTTAGTATCAAGTTTGGTTGCATGCATTTTGTATCAAATGGATGTTTCGGTTTGAATGTTGTAAATCTTGAGCTCCATCTAATTTGCAGTGGCATTTTGCAATTGAAATCAGATTTGTTTGCTTCCCAAAATTGCTTTAGTGCCTTGATTTAGTTTTCCATTGATTGAGTTAATTCTTTTGTTGGTGTTTTCATTTCCAAATTGCAACCCAAAACCCAGATTTAATTTGAAATCCGAAATTCACAAACGACACATAAATACGAGCGTGAATCAAATTATATCAACTAGCCCCGAGAAAAATACGACCTGTGGCCCCTATATTACATTTTCATGCTTTTGATTGTAAAAGGGTTTCCAGTTATTCATTCACATTTAAATTTGATAGACCCAATTTCGTGACAATATTTAATATATCATTTGGGTCTTGTCAGCGGGTCAATTCAGTACACATTCTCTAATGTATATCCATGTGTCGACTTGATATCATATATCCATGACTTGTGAGCTCAAGTCATCAATTGACCTACATGTTAGTCTCCATGCATTAATATTGTCCTTGAATATTAATGCTTGACTAGGAATAGTTTAGTGTAGTGTTCTCTACATTATCTCACTATTGATTCAACCAATCAATATAATGTAGATAAGAACCTACTACCTAAAGACATTATTATACTTAGTTATTTGGCACAAATATAAAGTAAGTATAGTAACCAAACATACATTTATTAATAATAGAATATGATACAAAAGGTCTCAAGTCAATCATCACATAATTGGCTCTAGGGCTCCTACTAACATAGTCATCATCACAGGGGCGCTCGAGACCTCTCGGGCGCTCCATATGCGGCCAGATTCAATTTATTCAGCTGCAACATAGGGTTAGTCCAAAACAATAATATATATATGGAATATGCATGTACGATAACCGAAGCTATCTGATCTTGACTTTGAATTTCAAATGAAATCCTAGGTCAGACCGACACCTACTGTTCCCTCTTTCGGGGAATGCTCCCTCACCTATTCCATTCTAAAAAAGTTACCTGTTGCCAATCGGCACCTCCGGTTGGACTTTTGCTCGGTCTCCGAAGCTTCTGGATCTCGAGACATTCGTACCTCGACCCCATCCCTACTTCTGTCCATTGTTCTCGCTCAGCTAAGACTCTTGCTTGATCTTCCGGATTAGGTCTTTGGTGCCCGACCCCCAGTCATGTCTTCGTGCCTAGTCTTCTGAACTAGGTCTTCATGCCCAATCCTTGATCAGGTTTTCGTTCCCAGTCCTTGACTAGGTCTTTGGTGCCCAACTCTCGGTTAGGTCTTTATGCCCAGTCCTCGACTAGGACATCATGCCCAACCCTACACGTCAAGACTTTATGCCTAGGTAAACTAAGACTTTCCTGCACACTTAGTAAATCATGTTAAATCACATAACATACTTAACTTTGAACTCTTTGTCATTATCAAAACCAGATTTGATTTGGTGCTTCCGGCACCAACAGGCGACTCTGCCTAGCTCAACACCAAAATGTAGGAGGAAGGGAAAAAATGTATGAGGAAGTAATAGTTGTTGCTTGTTATTATATATTGTTGCTATCTACGTATAGATTTTAGCTTATATTACTCACTATGTTGCCACATAGGTAAATTCTATAGTAGATATTAAGGACAGCAAGAGCCTTGCCAACACTACAATGGATGTATATAAAGGGAGAACCAATTTTTATGGGCATAAAGAAGCATTTGAAGAAGAGAGAAAGTTGTTGACAGACTTTCTCACTAGGAAGGAATTGAAGTACATTTATTTTCAATATGTTAATTTTTTCATAACACTTCTTTATCAAATTTTGTAATGGAAATTATTTTTCGCACCCCGCAGTGTTGTCATTTAGCAAGATGAGTTCCTAAGCTTAACTAGATCTATATTCTGTTCTTTTTTGTTTGGTGAGTCTGTTGATAGTCAAATCATAAATGTTTATATGAGGATTATGAAAAAACACAGTCTGACTTATGGATTTACGATTTACTGTAAGGACACAAATGTGAAGGTTCATAGCAAATCGAGATATTTGACAATTGATATTTGATTTTACTTCTTATTAGATTAAGAAACATGATTATATCTTATTTTGAATGTGTAGAAAGAAGTGTTATATCATTTGGAGATATATGAGAAACACAAGCAGATATGCAACACATATTATGGAGATTTTCTTGTGAGATTAACATCCACAACCAGGGGTAGACTATAGAAACTAAATGAAGTGTTGGTGCAGGCAGCACCTAAGTCGAACCTGGGTTTTGATATTGGCTAAGGGTTCAAAAGTTAAGATGTTATTGTGATCTAATATGCTCACTAAGTGTGCAAGAAAGAAGCCCTAGGTACACTAGGCACGAAGTCCTGGTCGAGGATTGGGCACGAAGCCTTGGCAAGGAGCTGGGCACTGAAGACTTGCTTGGAAGGTGGGCACGAAGTCCTGGTCGAGGACTGGGCACGAAGCCCTGGCAAGGAGCTGGGCATCGAAGACTTGCTTGGAAGGTGGGCACGAAGTCCTGGTCGAGGACTGAGCACGAAGCCCTAGCAAGGAGCTGGGCACCGAAGACCTGCTCGAAAGGTGGGCACGAAGACCTGGTCAGGTGCATCGGGAAAAAGTCCAACCGGAGGAGCCGGTTGGCAAAAGGTAAGCTCTCCTGAGAGGAGTACGTGAGGACGCGTTCCCCGTCGAGGGAACAATAGGCGTCGGCTCGACCTAGGGTTCCATTTGGGAGACTCGAAGTCAGAACCATGATAGCTACGGCTGTAAATACCTAACATTTCTTGCCTTGTTTGTTGTGGAACTAACCTTGGATGCAGGGACCAAAGGAACGTGTTTCTGCAGCTCAGAACGCCACAAAGGAGAAGGGCAGCAGCTGGGCTAGGCGCTCGGGAGGTCCCGGGAGCCCAAGGTCAAAGCCAAACAAGCAATTGAGCAAGAATCACTTCGAAGACTTACTGGGCTAGGCGCCCTGATGGTCCCGGGCACCCTCATAGTCCCGGGCGCCCTGGATGCCTCGGGCGCCCTGGGTCCAAGCCAACTAAGTGATCGAAGCGAAATCAGCCGAGAAGCCAGCAGACCAAGTCAACTGGGGCGCCCCTAATGTCCCGGGCGCCCCCGTCAGCTCCGAGGCCGATTCTGGAGGGATAAGCGCTGACCGAGCTGCGGATGAAGTTTTTCAGATCCGTAGGCACGTGTCAGGCGCCCCCAGGAGTGCTATAAAGGGGCTCGACCCCAAGGCTTCAGAACATCAATTTTCCAATGCCTCTACACTCTTCGTTCAAGCGCTCTGCTCCGGAAACCTCCGATATCGAGATTCTAGCGCCGACGACGACCCTCTGCTCCGAAGTACGATCTACACCGGGCGTCGGTAACAAAGAATATACTTTTCTTTTTACTGCACTACTATTGTACGAATCCTTGTAAATCTTTGCGACATTATAGAATTGCATGCAGTAAACGGTCAAGGACCGTGGGCCTTGGAGTAGGAGCCGACCGCGACTCCGAACCAAGTAAAAACGCTTGTGTTCTGTGTGTTTGATTTAAATTTCCGCTGCGCATTCTCTTTTCTAATCCGAAACGCTTTTACGATATTCACCCCCCCCTCTATCGTATTTTCTCGATTCAACAAGTGGTATCAGAGCGGGGTAGCACAAATTTGGTGCAACCACCAATTTGGGAGTTTTTCGGTTTTTTCTTCGAAAATTTTAATTTTTTTTTCGATCGAATTTTTATCGTTAATCGAGGTTGGTGCAATACCACTCGATAATTCATTTTATATCTATCTTCTTCCCACACTGCTAATCCAAGACCAAGTCTTGGGACATTTTTTTTCTTGTTCCTATTTTATTTTCAAAATTCCTAAATGGCCATGCAAGAAGGGTTCAGTACAGCCAGACCACCACTCTTCAGTGAGGAGGATTTCTCCTACTGGAAGAGTCGGATGAAAGTCCACCTGAAAACTCAGGTGGTACATGTGGATAAGTATCCAATCTAGACTGGAAATCCCTAAAAACGCTGAAGGAGTGCCACAATCATACACCGAATTGGATACCACACTCAAAAGAAAGATCGAGGCCGATGCTAAAGCGACTCAAACACTCCAATGCGGCCTAACCAAAGAAGAGCTGAACCGAGTGGGACCATTCAACAGTGCAAAGGAACTTTGGGGTAAGCTGATTGAGTTGCATGAAGGAACCTCTGACATCTGAATCAGCAAGAGGGACCTACTACTAAACAAGCTATACACAATCAAGATGAATGACAGCGAATCTGCAGCCCAACTCCATGCCAGAATTCAGGAGCTGATAACGGTCTATACACAATCGGTCACAAGGTAGAGAACCGTGACCTAATCAGGTATACTCTTAACGCTTTCCTGAGAAATACTCTGTGGGCATCTATGATAGGTGCGTACAAAGTTTCAAGGGATCTTTCTAAAATCAAATTAGATGAACTATTTTCCGAACTCGAATTACATGAGCAGACTAACTGCACCCTGGCCGAGAAAGACATTGCTTTTATTGTAGGTAAGACAGGAAAAATGGTCAAGAAGAAGCCTCAACTTGCACCCGAGTCTGACTCAGACTCAGACTCAGAAGACAGTGAAGGGGATCGACCCAAGCTGGTCCGGCTTGCCCGGAACTATTACAAGGAATTGATGAATCAGTCCAACAAAAGAATAGCCAGCCGAAAGAAGGAAGATCCGGCTGAACCAACTAAGAACAAATCAAGTGTGACCTACTTCGAATGCAACAAGAAGGGACATTTCAAATCGGAATGCCCTAACCTGAAAGAAGCCAAGAAGACAAGAAGGAAAAAAGGCCCTTCAGGCAACGTGGGACGAGTCTTCCTCCGAAGAAGAAGAAGAGGCCCCACAGTCGAACCTGCTCGCCCTGACTGCTTCGGAAGAAATCGAGATCGAGTCCGAATCGGAGACGGACGACGGAAAACTCACATTTTCTGAGGACGGCAAAATCACTGTAAGTGGATTTTCTAGAATTTAATTAACTGAATTAATTGCTTACCTTTCTCGTGACTTGGCCAAAGCCAAAATCCGAGTCGAGTCCCTCCGACAGGAAGTAAAACTCCTGAAAGAGGGAGCTGACTCTAAATCCTTAACTGAGAAGGTTCAAGAAGGAACCTCTACTCAAGTTGAAAAACTTGAGGAAGAGAACTCCTCCTTGAAAATTCAAGTCAAGGACCTTAGAGCAGCATTAGAACGATTCACTTCTGGTTCCAAGGGTCTTGACATGATCTTTGGAAAACAGAAATCGGTTCTAAATCGATCCGGGTTAGGCTATCGAACCAAGGCAAGACAAAGGTCATACTATGCTGTACTGAATCAGTCTAGACCTAAAATTCAGGCATGGGTACCCAAACTTTGCCTGAACAACCAAACTGGATCAAATCAGTATTGGATCCCCAAGGACAAGATTCACATCTTGCCGAACCATTATCGTGGCTTTAGTCCAGGGGGAGCCAAATTAAAAATAATTTTCATAGTTAAATGAATTTCTTTTCTTGTTTAAATTGCATGATTGCTTGTCTATTTAGTTTCTGCAATTTAGGAATGGTTAGATTAAGGACTAAACCAATTAACCAAAATTTGAACAACATAGTATTGGGTGGCGGTGAGATGATAGTACGTTAGGGAAACCTCTTCTAATAAGGTCAAGTATACACTACTTGGTCTCTTTAGACTGATGAAACTAGCCGAAGCTACCGATCCAAGACCCAAACTAGTTAGACCAGAATTTTTCAAAAAGTAATTTTGAAAATGAAATTTCATTAGAAGGCTTTATCAAGGAAAGGGTTGATGATCCAATAAGGCTATGACCAAAGAAGGCCTAGTGCCTCGCCAAGACTTGGAAGCCAATTTTTGAAATTCAAATTCAAATTATTCTTTGTCAAATTTGAATCTAATACAAATTTTCAGTTAAGCGTAGATTCAAACTTTTTCAAAATAAATTCAAAAACAATTGTTTTCAAAATTAATTTAACTTTTTCAAAATAAATCATGATCTTTCAAAATAATTCTGTCTACTAAAACCTGTTTCACAAAAACCCATAAGGCTAACATGATTAACAACTCTAGAACTGGTGAGATGGTTAGATTTAACAACTAAAATTTATCCAATCCCTGTACTTTTGTTTAGTACGAACATTAAAGCCTGTAATTTAGAACTGAGTTGACCTGATTATTGCTTGATTAATCCAGTTAATACTGGTCAAAACCATGGTCAAAATAGTCAAACCATGGTCAAAATAGTCAAACCATGGTCAAATGGTCAAACCGGTCAGCAATACATCAAAAATTGTCAACTTCTACACAGCCCGGGCGCTCGTGACCCCTCGGGCGCCCCCCTTTTTCTTTCTCTTCAATCAAGACTGAAAAGTGTCTAGGCCAGGCGCCCGGGTCCTCACGGGCACCCCCAAGGACACGGTCAAAACACCAAAAGCTGCATGTGGCAGTTTTTGATGTGACCCCGGGCGCCCAGGCCATCACGGGTGCCCCCATCCAGCACCAGGTCACGGCAGAAAAGTTACTCTCTAACCCGAGTGCCCGGGACCTCCCGGGCGCCCGACCTAACACCACTATATAAACAACCCGACCCCCCCCCCCTTTTGCCACACCCAAAACACTTCTCTTCTCTAACTCTTCTCCTTCCAAGGCGACCGAACGACCCTCTCGTGCCCACGACCACTCCACTTCGACCATGCCTCCCCGGACAACCACTCAGTATCATTTCTTTTGCATTAATTTCTTTATTATTTCTATCCTTAAACGCATGCTTCGTATTACTTTAGGAAACGTCGTGCAAGTCAATCAAACCCTGGGACCGAACCTAGCCCCGACCCTAGGTTCCCAACCTTGGAACTTTGCAATAAGTTTGCTAGGACAACGTATAAACCCATCAAAACTAGTTACCTAAATAGGCAATTTTTCACTCAATCCTGTCCATTAGCCATGAATGTTATCAATTTTTACCAACTAGACAACCTTGTTTTCTGCACTCATCCCATTAACACAACCCTATGTGCAGAATTCTACAACAACATAGTCAGACAAAATGACCTTATGTTTGCCACCACAGTTCAAGGGATGCCCTTGACAATAACCCCCTCGTTGCTGAATAGTTTTCTTGGACTACGACTTTCTCAGTCCACTTTTTGCTGCTATCCTCCTAGAGATCCTCCTTTTGATGCTCCCTACTCTCACATTGACCTGGACACCCTATACTCCTATTTTTATAGAGATGCTCGAAACCCTTTGGCTAGGCGATTTCAGTCTGTAGATCTTCAGGTCCAGGACTACGCTCTTTATAGAGTCCTAGTCCGTTGCATTCTACCCTTGTCCACTAGGGACGTCGCCACCATGCGACCATTCCACACCTTCCTACTACACGCATTGATCCATCACCTAGATATTGACATTGGACTCCACATGTTCCACACGATTCTGTATGCATCCAGCGTCACTACTCAGGGGCGGGTACGCACCCCTTACTGCCACATCATCACCTCCATTCTTCATCATCACGGTCGTAATATCACCGATGGAGAGATGACTGCAATGACCGAATTTGATGAAATAGGTTTTAGGAACTTTTCCCTAGCGGGCATAGAGGTCTCGGGTACCGGGGTTTTGTCGTGGAGACGTCAGCGAGCCGGACCCCAGATCGACTCTGATGAGGAGATAGTGGTCAAAGTCATAGATCTGGCGGCTGAGATTCGAGAGCAGATAGACGAGCCCCCACCTCCGACGACTGCCGAGAGCCTAGCTCTACTTAGGAAAAAGATACACAGTCTCAGGGAGGAAGTAGAAGCTAATCACGCAGAGTATATGGATACCCGCAGAGCCGATCGAGAGACGAGCGACGCACGGTATAATGAAATGATGGCGCTATTTCGATCCTGGCAGCCCAGCTCATCGGATCATCCCGATCCTTCCTCCTAGTTCAGATTGATAGTGTACTATTGACTGGTTGACTACCCCTACACAGTAGGGTTGACTTGTATTTGACTGTGGTGTGACTATGCTGGTCCTCGCTTTGACTAGTTGACTTATCTAGTTGACTAGTTGCTTGTCTTGATTATCTGATCCTTATCAAGGGTTATGCTTGGTAGAATGGGTTTACTCTACTTCTATTTTTTTTAACTGCTTTACTTGGTTTTAAAATCAGTATCTACTTAATTTGAAAAATCATTTTTTTTGTTACAATTTTTCGACTTGGTTTTTATGAAAAATTACCCCCCTTCAAAACTAGGGCTTTTTCGCAAATGGACTTAGCTTAGGCCCTAACCCTAGAACTGCATGCACCTATAGATCTAGAAGCCAGCATCTCACAAGCACCTTAGGGTACTTTTGATTGATAACCTAGAATGGGTTGAGATGCTTAGGTCTTTGCCTTAATTCAAGATGCTTTAAGTCAGTGCATCTGCAGTAATTGGGGCACTAAATACAAATTAAACAGTAATCAGGTTAAGTGTCAAGATTAGAAAATCTAACTTTAATAGAACACTTAACTTGACTAACCCTAGCGAAAACGATTATTTATAACAGTTAGTAAGTAGCTAATTGGGTTAGACAGGACCCGAAAGAGATAATTCAAATTGATTTGGTTCAGGTTATACCTTGAATTGGTTCAGTACAACACCTTACTTCTTTTGCTATATTGGTTTACTATATTTTTTTTTTGATATATGGCAAAGGGGGAGAGATTGGTGGAAAGGAGAGAAGGTTTAAAATTTTTTTTCAAAATTCAAAAGTTTATTTATCTCCTTTTTTCAAAAAGTAAAATCCCTTAAGTCAATTGCATCAAAATTATTTCTAAGTACTTGACTTAATCTAGGTTCAAAATTATTGTACTTGACTTAATCTAGTTTTAAAAATTATTTCTTTAAGTACTTATTTTAAACTTCACTAATAGAAATGTTTCTAAGTATTAATTTCAAAATTTTCTTGAAAATTTCTAAAGTGCTTGGGAAAATTTTCATAACTCAAAAAGATGGAAATTTTTTTTAAAAACTTCAAAAGAAGTTTAGAAAATTTTCTAAAGTGCGAAAACTAAGTATTGACTTGAGAATTTTCTAAGTGTAAATTTTCTAAGTAAAAATTTTCCAAGTTTTCAACCCAAAATTTTTTTTGGAAATATTTTCTAACTTACATTTTTTTTGGAAAAGATTCTAAGTGTTGAAAAATAATTTTTTCAAACCCCGCGAACCTTTGAAAAATCTAGGGGGAGATTCCTTCCAGGGGGAGGAAATGAAATTGGAATTTTACCTGTTTTTGTTTAAACTTAACTTTTTGAACCGGGTTGCCATAAATCAAAAAGGGGGAGATTGTTGGTGCAGGCATCACCTAAGTCGAACCTGGGTTTTGATATGGCTAAGGATTCAAAAGTTAAGATGTTATTGTGATCTAATATGCTCACTAAGTGTGCAGGAAAGAAGCCCTAGGTACACTAGGCACGAAGTCCTGGTCGAGGACTGGGCACGAAGCCCTGGCAAGGAGCTGGACACCGAAGACCTGCTTGGAAGGTGAGCACGAAGTCCTGGTCGAGGACTGGGCACGATGCCCTGGCAAGGAGCTGGGCACTGAAGACTTGCTTGGAAGGTGGGCACGAAGTCCTAGTCGAGACTGGGTACGAAGCCCTAGCAAGGAGCTGGGCACCGAAGACCTGCTTGGAAGGTGGGCACGAAGTCCTGGTCGAGGACTGGGCACGAAGCCCTGGCAAGGAGCTGGGCATCGAAGACTTGCTCGGAAGGTGGGCATGAAGACCTGGTTAGGTGCATCGGGCAAAAGTCCAACCGGAGGAGCCAGTTGGCAAAAGGTAAACTCTCCTGAGAGGAGTAGGTGAGGATGCGTTCCCCGTCGAGGGAACAGTAGGCGTTGGCTCGACCTAGGGTTCCATTTGGGAGACTCGAAGTCAGAACCAAGATAGCTACGGCTGTAAATACCTAACATTTCTTGCCTTGTTTGTTGTGGAACTAACCTTGGATGCAGGGACCAAAGGAACGTGTTTATATAGCTCAGAACGCCCCAAATGAGAAGGGCAGCAGCTGGGCTAGGCACCCGGGAGGTCCCAGGAGCCCAAGGTCAAAGCCAAACAAGCAATTGAGCAAGAATCACTTCGAAGACTTACTGGGCTAGTCACCCTGATAGTCCCGGGCACCCTCATAGTCCCGGGCGCCCTGGATTCCTCGGGCGCCCTGGGTCCAAGCCAACTAAGTGATCGAAGCGAAATCAGCCGAGAAGCCAGCAGACCAAGTCAACCGGGGCGCCCCCAGTGTCCTGGGCGCCCCCGTCAGCTCCGAGGCCGATTCTGGAGGCATTAGCGCTGACCGAGCTGCGGATGAAGTTTTTCGGATCCGTAGCCACGTGTCAGGCGCCCCCAGCGTCCAGGGCGCCCCCAGGAGTGCTATAAAAGGGGCTCGACCCCAAGGCTTCAGAACATCAATTTTCCAATGCCTCTACACTCTTTGTTCAAGCGCTCTGCTCTGGAAACCTCCGATCTCGAGATTCTAGCGCCGACGACGACCCTCTGCTCCGAAGTACGATCTACACCGGGCGTCGATAATAAAGAATATAATTTTCTTTTTACTGCACTACTATTGTACGAATCCTTGTAAATCTTTGCGACATTATAGAATTGCGTGCAGTAAACGGTCAAGGACCGTGAGCCTTAGAGTAGGAGCCGACCGCGACTCCGAACCAAGTAAAAACGCTTGTGTTCTGTGTGTTTGATTTAAATTTCCGCTACGCATTCTCTTTTCTAATCCGAAATGCTTTTACGATATTCACCCCCCCCCTCTATCGTATTTTCTCGATCCAACATGAAGATCTATTTAGAAGATGCAGATATATCATTTTCCCAATTAATGATAGGTGGCTTTGGTATTTGTTGGTTTTTAAAGAATCTGAAGGTAAATTCAGACTGTGAAATTCAAATCATGATTCATTGGGATGGCTAAAGTTTATGTGAGTTTGATGATATTCTACTCCAATAAGTCTTAAGATCGCAATATTAAACCATTCCCATTTTTGTATGTACGTTTTTTGGCTGGTTGCATGTTTCATTTTAGGATTAGCCTTAGGTAGTCAAGAGGTTCTAAAGCACAGTAACATCATCAAGGTACAACTATGGATTGTGGCGTCTATGCATGCATGTAGGTGGAGTGTCTATCTCGTGACACAGATGATATCTGGAGGTTTGAAAATGATGTGACAATGAACACTTATCGAGTCCGTGTTGCATCAACTATATTATCAGATGATAATGGATTGTTAAAAAATACATTTGACTAAGATACTTGTTTTTTTGCTTCTCATGGTAAAACAGATGTAGGGGAGTTTGAATTTTGACTTATTCTAGATCAAAATTAAGTTTCATAGTGTTGGTTTTTATTTTGTAATAATGATAGACTTATGACTTAGTTATCAAGAAATTGCTATAAAAAAATTTGTTGATTTTTATTCTGTTGAGTGATAACAGATAAATGTTGATTTTTATTCATTTATATGTTTCATTATAATTTTGTTGGCTTAGTGATTGGCCTTTTACACATATTTTAGAGGTACTTCGCAAAATTTAAGTACAAAAAATCTAATAAAAGGTATAATTCCTCTAAAATTAAACACCATTTAAACTAAAATTTAGTATATTTTCTATCCAATTGAGTACTATCTATAATAGGTCTATCAATAATCTAGGGTATACTACCTGTGTACATATTTTATAAAGGTGTTTGGCAAAATATAGGTACAAAAAGTCCAAAAGGAGGTATAATTCCTCCTAAGTTTAGCACAATTTAAATTAAAATATAGTATATTTTCTATCCAATTGAGCACTATCTACAATAGGTCGATCAACATCATGAATATGGATGAATATGTGATCAAGATACATACTTGATCAAGGTTTATAATCCGTATTATTAGGTACAAAATATCCAAATTCAAGTATATGTGTAATTTAAGTGAGTATAATTGTACAAATTTGAGTATTCAGGTACAAGACTCCCTTTATAGTTTTCTATGGCTCAAAAAATCAAACACAATTGACTCCGATTCAGGTATATATGTACACTAATGTAGTACAATTTACAAAAACTATCAGGTACATTTGAACGCAAGTTATGTACTAATTGGGATATTGTGTCACCAAAAAAATCAAGTACAATTGACTCCAATTCAGGTATATATGTACACTAATGCAGAAAAATTTACAAACTATCAGGAACATTTAAACGCAAGTTATGCACTAATTGAGATATTGTGTCACCCACTACTTCACATGTAGTGTGGTCAGTAGTATTACTAGGGATGATTATTTTTATCGAGAATACACAATGGATGCAAAAAAGGTGGAACCGCCACTTTAGCAGCCCCCTGGTCCTGACCCAACAAGTGTCCAGAGGGGGTAAATCATGATTTTTATTGGTGGGGTAAGGCGCCTGGGCCCAAGAGGATTTAAGCCAGTAGACCGGGTTTTTACCCTGTGTGCGACTGGCGACTCTCAAACCTGAGACCTCCGATGCAAGTAGCTAGACGCCTTACCAACCGAGCCAGCCCGTGGGGGCAAAATACACAATGGAGTATTAACATAAATATGTACTACCTAGTATGAGAGTTAATACCTTATAAGTAGAAAAGGAAAATGTATGTCATATATGTTTGGCATCACATGATGTGGTATACACACATAATCAAATCCTATAAGAGGTTAATGATGGTGAATTTTTTTAGTCCTATGACCTTGTTTCATTGATAATATAATGTGGATTAAGGTTAATGGCATTATTGCTCGACTTATTGCTTTACATATTTGATCAAGGTACATTATCCACATTATTAGGTATGAAATATCCAAATTCAAGTATGTGTGTAATTTAATTGGGCATAATTGTACAAAATTTGAGTATTCAGGTACAAGACACCATTTATAGTTCTTGATGGCTCAAAAAATCAACCACAATTGATTCCGATTCAAGTATATATGTACATGAATGTAGTACAATTTGCAAACTATCAGGTACATTTGGACGTAAGTAATGTACTAATTAGGATATTGTGGCTCCCACTACTTCACATGTAGTGTGGTCAGTAGCATCGCTAGGGATGGTTATTTCTATCGAGAATACACAATGAAGTATTAACATAAATATGGACCACCTAATATTAGAGTTAATATCTTATAAGTAGAAGAGAAAAATGTATGTCATATATCTTTAGTATACACCCATAATCAAGACATAGAAGCGGTTCATGTTGGTTAGTTTTTTTTGGTCATATGACCTTGTTTCATTGATAATATAATGTGGATTAAGATTAATAACACTATTATTTTATTTATTACGTTACATACTTGATCAAGGTACACAATCCACATTATTATGAATGAAATATTCAAATTCAAGTATGTGTGTAATTTAATTGTGTATAATTATACAAAATTTGAATATTCAGGTATGAGACTCCCTTTATAGTTTTTGATGACTCAAAAAATCAAGTACAATTGACTTAGATTCAAGTATATATATACACGAATGCAATACTATTTTTAAACTATCTGGTATATTTGGATGAAAGTTATGTATTAATTGGGATATTATGTAAAATTTGAGCATTCATGTACGAGACTCCCATGATAGGACTCCATGGCTCTAAAAATCAAGCACAATTCACTTAGACACAATTATATATGTACAAGAATGCAATACTATTTTTAAATTATCATGTATATTTGAAAGCAAGTTATGCACTAATCGAGATACTATGACAATCACTACTTCGCATGTAGTGTGATCAGTAACATCGCTAGGGATGATTATTTCCATCGAGAATACACAATGGAGTATTAACATAAATATTGACCACCCCTAATATGAGAGTCAACACCTTATAAGTAAAAGTCAACACCTTATAAGTAAAAGAGGAAAACATATGTCATATATGTTTGACATCTCATGATATGGTATACACTCATAATCCAATCCTAGAAGAGGTTCATGTTGATGAGATTTTGGCCATATGACTTTGTTTCATTGATAATATAATATGGATTAAAGTTAATAACACTATTGCTCGACTTATTACTTTACATACTTGATCAAGGTATATAATCCGCATTATTAGGTATGAAATATTCAAATTCAAGCATGCATGTAAGTTAATTGGGTATAATTATAAAAATTTGAGTATTCAGATACGAGACTCCCTTTATAGTTTTTGATCACTCAATAAATCAAGCACAATTGACTCAGATTAAAGTATATATGTACACGAATGTAGTACTATTTTCAAATTATCAGGTATATTTAGACACAAGTTATACACTAATTTGGATATTGTGGAACCCACTACTTTGGATGTAGCGTTGTTAGTAGCATTGCTAGGGATGGTTATTTCTATTGAAAATACACAATGGAGTATTAACATAAATATGGACCACCTAATATAGACTGTCTAATATGAAAGTCAATACACAATCGAGAATACACGATTATAGTACGATTGAGACACTATTGGATACATTTGAACGCAAGTTATGTACTATTTGGGAAGTTGTGGCATCCCACTAAACAACACTACTTGATTCGGTATAATATATCTAAATTTTAGTATGTATGTACTTTAATTAGGTGCAATTGAACAACATTTAGGATCATGCATTGTATACAAAAGCGTGCTTTCATGGAAACTTATTGATCTGCCAAGCTCTACATGAACAACTCTTATCGATTAAATCAATAGCAAAGGATTTTTCACCATCATCTACCTCAAACTTCTAATTGCATAACTGATGCACTTTCAAATTTCGGGATTCATGATAAACACTAGCAACAGTCTTCTCCTTTCTCGGACTTAATTCCTTAACCATGACCATTGTTGATTCACATCACCGATGCATTATGTTTATGATTTGCATACGTATGTGGTCCACCATAGTCACAATAGGGAGATAACGAGCTAGTTTAACCCAATTATTCCAACACTTGACCATATTATTATTCATAACACCCTATCTATCACCAAGAAATAAAGTATTTGTCAACTTTGTGGCCGGAAATATACAATAAATCCTATGGCAAGTGGTATGAAGTTTATGATGTTCTTTATATGTTGTTCATACTCCTGCAAAGATGGAGCATACACAGTTTTCTTGAATACCAAAGATCAGTATTTTTTGTTATGTTTTGGATAACTTCGCAATACCTATAATGACAAAAAAAAATCTTTTTTGATTCAAAACATGTATTAATATAAAAATTAAATTAAATACAAAACAAAAATAGATAATTAATTATTTATCTGCTTCATAAAATTATCCACTAAATGCCCCAAATAATTCGCATGATGACTACCCATAAATAGTTGCTCAACGGTCTTCATAATACCAGGGTGTTTATCGAAGAAAAAAGTAAACTAGTTGAATGAAATGCTTTGATATGAAAGTAGGACGCTTCTTAAATGATAACAAAACTATTCCCAATTATTATCATTCTCTGCATCGACTACAGAATAAGCATTTGTAAAAAGATCATCGTTGGCGTCCTTGGACACAACAACTAAGATACTACTTTTATACTTATTCATTATATGAGTCTCATAAAAAAAATCAACGACCTACAACTAGTAACAAAGTCAACTGCACATGCATAAAAACAAAAAAAAATAACCATTTAAATTTATTAGTTATGGGATCAATCTCGCACTCAACTGTTGGTGCATGAAGCACCTAAGTCAAACCTGGGTTTTGATAATGGCAAAGGGTTCAGAAGTTAAGGTGTTATTGTGATCTAACAAGATTACTAAGTGTGCAGGAAAAGTCCTAGGTACACTAGTCAAGAAGTCCTGGTCAAGGACTAGGCAAGAAGACCTGACCGGAAGTTGGGTAAAGAAGTCCTGGTCGAGGACTGGGCAAGAAGTTCTAGCAAAGGGCTGGGCACCGAAGACCTGACTGAAAGTTGGGCAAGAAGTCCTGACAAAGGGCTGGACACCGAAGACCTGACCGGAAGTTGGCAAGAAGTCCTGGTCGCGGACTGGGCACGAAGACCTGGTCAGGTGGATTGGGCAAAAGTCCAACCGGAGGAGCCGGTTGGAAAAAGATAAACTCTCCTGAGAGGAGTAGGTGAGGATGCGTTCCTCGCCGAGGGAACAGTAGGCGTCGGTTCGACCTAGGGTTCCATTTGGGAGACCCAAAATCAGAACCAAGACAGCTTAGGCTGTAAATAATGGCTAACATATTTGCTTCTTGTGTTTTGGAACTAACCTTGGTTGAAGGGAACGAAGGAATGTGTTTCTGCAGCTAAGGCACTGATAACCGTTTAAGTCGTGTCACGGTTTCAAATACAATTAAAGTATCGACTCCACTAAACTAATATAGCATAGAGTAACTTGAGTCGTCTCCCAACGAATGTAGTTGGTACATGATAAATTTCAGGATCGTATGTTATTGCTTTTGCGGTTTTAATATCAAACTGGAGTTTGAATTTGAACGTAAAGACTACGAAAAGAAATAGTAAAGCAGGTATGAAATCTAGTTCTAATTAAGGAAAGACAATGCAGGTAAGGAAATCTAATTTAACCTAACTACAATTGCAACAAAGAAAAGGCAATATGAAAGAAGCATTCAAGAAATAAAGCATCAATGAAACCTAGACATGGAGCAAAACCTACAGCATTAAAGAAATCTAATTTGACCTAACTTAATTGCATGTAATGAAGTACAAGAACATAAAGCAATTAAAAGAGACAAGACAAACAAGAATTGAACAAGACCAGAGACATGAAATTAAACCTAACTATAGAAACATTTTGTCGAACAACTTATAAGCAGTATTTAAAATGTCATGAGTGCGTGCCATTCGAAAATATGAGAGACCAATTCAATACAAGCATTCCTCAATTGATACAAACTTTCAACACATAACAAACAATCAAGATTAAGCACTGAAACACAATAAGATATCCTCAATCAAAACATAGCAACTCAACTACATGAAACAACCAAACACAAAGAAATCAACCAAGTGATGAATGGAGTTGTTGGCTGTGAAGAGTGAGCTCCGGATCTGATGAAGGCTGGATGAAGAGCTGCTGATCAGCTAAAAGATGGAATTAATGAGAAGAGCTGTGTGTGAAGAGGTCTGCTGCTAACGAATGAAGAAACAAGTGATTGAAGAAATTCATAGAACACTTAACATGCACAACTGAGTCAAAATGGAAGCAACTAAACATGGGAGATCATCAATTGATGGATGCATTGAACACACGATTGAAACTCATCAACTGGCACAACACAAACTCATCGGACAAATGACCCACTCTAATGGAGAGCTGCTGGAAGGACAAGCTGTAAACAGGGGCTTCCGGTTGAGAAGAGAAGCTGCTGATGAAGAACTGCCGAAGAAAAAGCTGTGAAGGAATTTCTGCCAAATCTGATGAAGAAGAAGAATCTGCTGGAATTGAAGAACTACTGGAATTGAATTGCTGTAAATGAAAACTAAGCTGCTGTGAAGTAATTGCTGAAAGGAAATCGGATATGATGTGAAACTGCCGGAATTGAAGTGCTGTAAAGGAAGAAACGGCTGCCGGATCTAATCTGATGAAGAAGAACAAAGAAGAAACCGAGCCCTAGCTTGTGGTCGGCGGCGAGATGGAAAGGTGGAGACGATGGTTGCTTCCCTCAACCCGAGAGGAAGCTGGCGAAGGCATGATGGTGGAGAGTGGATGGAGCTCCGGCCGGCGGCGAGATGGAGATGGATCGCCGGTGGAGGTGGAGCTCTGAGTCGGGAACCCCCCGTCTGCCTTGATCTCTCCGCGATGAGCCCTTTTGTTTGTTTGGTCCGGCTTCAGCCCAGCATTTGGGTTCGATCAGCCAAGCCAAATCTTGTGTTCAATCAGCCAAGCTCATGTTTGGTTCAGCCATTGGGTTCGATCCATTCTCAGCCCAGCTCAACCGAAGCTCACAGCTTTGGTTCAGTTTCAACCCAGCTCTTGGGTTCGGTCTAGTCAGCCAAGCCAGAGCTCGAGTTCAGCCCAGCAGTCCGGTTCAGCTCAGCACTTGGTTCAGCCAAACCAAGCCAGTTGAGTCAGGGCTCACAACTCAGAAGGAAATTAGCAACGGACGGCTGAGATCAATTTGGCTTCATCCAATGTTCGGATCTCTTCAGATCTGAACCAAACTCCACAGATCACAATCAATGGTCTTGATCTATCTGTCCCCAGCTCGGATTAACCAGATCAGTGGTGGATGGTCCAGATCTTTCCTTTTCTTGAATGGATGGTCTAGAACATCTTGAGCTTGATCCAACGGTCAGATTACTTCTGATTTGGCTGAAATTTTCAGATCATGATCTATGGTCATGATTGATTCTATCTTGAACTTGGATTGACCAGAAGTTGACCGATGGCTCAGATCTACCCGTTCTCTAGAATGGACGGCTCCTATTAATCCGATGCTTGATCCCTTTGATCTGGATCCAATGGTAACTCAAGTTTGACCCGATTTGATCTAGGTCCATGATCATTTGAAGCCTACAAAATGATATTCAAATTTAGTGCCAAAATTATCCCACATATACACAGATTTGAATTAAAAGCCAAAATAGAGGAAATATATGAAACCTAATACAATTGCAAACTTAAGCATATAAAATGTGGATCAAACATGGATTTTAGAGCCGAAAATAATCAATAAAATGGTGGTTATCAAACTCCCTCACACTTATTCTTGGGCGTCTCGCACAAGCAAACTAGCAAACTAAGGATGTATCCTCCTAGATTATTCTTAATCATAGTTAGAAGCAATTGAAAGAAAATTACCTAGGGTTGTTAATTCTCAAAAATCTAAGCTCAATGGACTAGAGACTTGTCCTTAAATCAACAACTTAGCATTTTCATCCTTCATGATTCATTGAGATGAATTTAACTCACTAAGCCTTTCAAGGGAAGTTCTGGTGGCTCTCTTCTTGAGTCCTAAGTTCATGATGAAAGTGGAGCTCACTCAAACACAATCATGGTTCTTGCATTACCATAGGCTTGCTTATTATCTACTCTCCACCATTATTCATGATTTGGATCCACATCTATAAAAGCTTTATTAGAACATGTTAAAGAAGATATATGAAATGATGAAAATGATGTGAAAGTTCAATGACATTTTGATACCTACAAATTATAATAAAGGAAGTAAAGAATTGTGATATGAAAAGGAAACATAGAAAAGAAATATGACATTATAAGAAATTATGGAGAAGTAATATGACAAAAATAAGAAAATATGGAAAAAGTTTAGAAAGTGGAAGACTTGGGCACTCAAAAATATATCCCAATGCATTTTGCCCATTTCTTTTGAAAAATGCATCTCAACTTCAAATTCAAAATCTAACCTTGATTTCCACTTCATATTTTTCTTTTCTTTTCCTTTTTTTCTTCTGTTTTCTGTTTTCAACTTCTCTGTTTTTTTTTCAATGATTCAGCCACTCCATAGCTTCACTTCTTCATAACTTGGAGCTTTTCATGATAATTGAGAACTAAGTGCTCCACTTATACACTTTTAGCTTTTGTAACCCACTTGGCACATTTTTGCTTGTTGGTTGCCAAAAAAAAAATTTCAATTGTCCTCAAAATTTGATAACATGCTTGCATCCTCCCCCACACTTAAACTTTTGTCCGTCTCGGGCAAAATAACATTAAGAAACATTAAGGTATCCAAATCCATGCAAAATATTATGATGAACATGAAAAAGAGGGAAAGGAAATATGGATTAAGAGTGTACCAACAAGGAAATTGCAAAAATGATATGACAAAAGAAACAAAGTGATTTACCTCTATAAATGTGGTCCAATCATAGAAATATAGCTTTGAAAGAACCTAAGCAAGTTCTAGAGTACAATCACATGTGTGTATCACAAAAATTTGTCCAACTCCTCACTAGGTAAAAAGAATTCATCTCAATTCATCAATTTAGAATCCAATACTAAGAACTACTCAAGCAACCAAGAATTTTCATCCAATGACTCAAATCCTAAGTTTTGACAACCAAATTTAATTTACTTTCAAAGGACTCTAAAACGATATAAGCAAATCTAGATGGATACATTTATTCCTAATCATGCTAGAAGTAAAATGCCAAAAGGGATAAAATGCTATCTACAATGACTTTTATGCGTTTTAAACCATCTAAGCATTTATTAGTAAGAACATCACTCAATAGGAAACATTTGTTGCATTGACAACTATAAAATGATATTTACAATGATGTAAGAGAGTGAGAAAGTTAAATACTCTCCTTCAAATTGGGTAAAAAGCACGGAGCATCCATCTTGGGAGAACAATCCTCAAGTAGAAAATCTCATAGTGCACGGATTTCTCCCTTGTCAATTTAGCACAAGCATCTTCCGGTGGTCGGAGACGATTCAGGTAGAAAATCCACTTTAAAGGTGAAGTGCTACTAATCAAAATAAAAGCAACTCCTCCCTCTTGATACTTTTTGGAAGTCCATCCAGGAGGTTGGAGTCTGTTCAGATGGAGTACCCACTCCAGAAGTCTTCGGGACCCTGCAAAACCATGTAATACCTCTCTCAAGCGTACAGGGGAAGTGTAATATCATCAATCTCTATATAAAAAAAATCGAGGTATGCATCACATCCAATGAAATCTATCTTGGGTACCTCTATTAGTTTTTCACCGTCAATATCTATATAGGATGTGTCGAGTAATTCATCAGAACAAATAACATCAACACTAGGTACCTCAATGGAATTTTCACAATCAATTTCTAAATAAGATGTAGCAAGACATGCATCACAATCAATGAAATCAACCTTGGGTACCTCCATGAGTTTTTCACAATCAATTTCAGCACAAAATGTACCAAGAGATTCATCACAACAAACAACATCAATTTGAGGCACTTCTAAAAGTTTTTCGCAATCTATATCTACAAAAGATGTACCAAGTAATTCACCACATTCGACAAAATCAATTTTAGGTGTCTCTACAGATTTTTCACAAACAATTTCTAGATAAGATATGGCAGTAAATTCATCACAATGAACACAATCAGTTTTAGGCACCTCTACGAATTTTTCACAATCAGCATTTACATGAGATGTATCACAATATGCTTTACATTCCACAAACTCAACACTAGGTACCTCTATGAATTTTTCACAATCAAATTCTATAAAAGATGTATCCATAAGTGTATCACAAACAATAAAATCAGTTTGAGGTGCCTCCATTGATTTTTCCAAAGACATAAGAGGAATACTTACCTGATCATGCTGAAGAATACCTGGAGGTTCTACAAGAATAGATGTATCCATAGCTTCCTCCCAGTCAAGTACAGGTTCCATCTCAGGCACAAGTTCTGGTGGACATTCAACTGAAACAGGTGATTCTTGGGTTCTTGCTTCCACTATGCAAGTCCCTACACTTCCATGCTGATCTTCTGAATCTTCTAGTGTACCAGTCAATGGTGGTGGTCCCTGGGGCTCAGTGCAATCCCCTACACCTATAGATTTATCTGCAACGCATTCTCTATCAACCATATCTGCAACAACCATATTAGAAAAATTAGGACCATCAATAACAATATCATCACAAAATAAAAAATGAGAAGGGTCCTGTAGTGCTTCAGAATCAAGTCCAAGGTTGTCACAAGCTTCTCCATCCATCTCCTCCAATGCCTCTGTCTCTACTGTATCTTCAACCTTATCTGAGCTAAAATCTCCTCCTACTATGTCAAGGGAAACATCATCAGCCATAAACTCTGCCTTAACATCTTCATCTGAAATATCCATGCTAATGCTAGGAGGATCCTCTCCATGCCCCTCAGAATCAAAAGTGGCTTGAGAAGATAATTGTCCTGATCTTTGGGCTTTTATTTGATTCATTTGATTAACCAATTGTCCAAGGCGTCTTTCAATGTTTTGAAGACTTTGTAGCTCAAAATCATAATTAGGCGGTGAATTCTGATAATAGGGCTATTGGGGCTGATTGAATTGTTGATTTGGTTGTGAAAATTGCTGAAAATTTGGCTGGGAGCTTGGTGAAATTCCTGAAAATTATGATTCTGAGAACTCTGATCCTGGAATTGAAAACTCTGAAATGGAGGCTGAAAATTCTGATCGTGTGGTGGAAAATATTGCTGTGAAGGTTGAAATCCACTCTGATTTTGATATTGGAGAGTCTGAAATGTTTGGAACCCCTGCTGAAAATTCTGACTTGGTTGAAAGGATAGCTGGTCTTGCTAAAATTGTTGTTGAAATTGATCATTTGGTTACTGAAAATTATGGGAAGGCTGCTGTAAATTATTATAGAGTTGTGAATGTTGTTGGAAACCTTGATAAATTTGCTGGTTTTGCTGGAATGTTTGAAAATTTTGCTGAAAATTTGGATTGTACCCTTGCTGAAAATTCTGAAAAGGTGGTTGAAATTGCTGTGGTTGATTGAAATGTTGGTACTGCTGCAAATCTGAATAGGGCTGCTGAAATTGTTGAAAAGGCTGACATTGTGGCTGCCCTTACTGAAATTGATAACTTGGTTGTTGAAAATTTGATTGGGACTGCTGAAAATATTGGTTATGCTGAGTTGAAAACATTTTTGAACTGGCAGTCTTGTCACAAAACAAACAAAATGGCAACAATCGTGTACAAAAGATAAAGCAATCAAGAATAGAATCACAGGATATAATTATCAAGCACCACTACATTCCCCGGCAACGGCATCAAATTTGATAACCGTTTCAGTCATGTCACGGTTTCAAATACAATTAAAGTATCGACTCCTCTAAACTAATGTAGCATAGAGTAACTCGAGTCGTCTCCCAACGAATGTAGTTGGTACATGATAAATCTCAGGATCGTATGTTATTGCTTTTGGGTTTTTGATATCAAACTGGGGTTTGAATTTGAACGTTAAGATTACGAAAAGAAATAGCAAAGCAGGTATGAAATCTAGTTCTAATTAAGGAAAGACAATGCAGGTAAGGAAATCTAATTTAACCTAACTACAATTGCAGTAAAGAAAAGACAATATGAAAGAAGCATTCAAGAAATAAAGCATCAATGAAACCTAGACATGGAGCAAAACCTACAGCATTAAAGAAATCTAATTTGACCTAACTTAATTGCATGTAATGAAGTACAAGAACATAAAGCAATTAAAAGAGACAAGACAAACAAGAATTGAACAAGACCAGAGACATGAAATTAAACCTAACTATAGAAACATTTTGTCGAACAACTTATAAGCAGTATTTAAAATGTCATAAGTGCGTGTCATTCGAAAATATGAGAGAACAATTCAATACAAGCATTCCTCAATTGATACAAACTTTCAACACATAACAAACAATCAAGATTAAGCACTGAAACATAATAAGATATCCTCAATCAAAACATAGCAACTCAACTACATGAAACAACCAAACCCAAAGAAATCAACCAAGTGATGAATGGAGTTGTTGGTTGTGAAGAGTGAGCTCCGGATCTGATGAAGGCTGGATGAAGAGCTGCTGATCAGCTAAAAGATGGAATTAATGAGAAGAGCTGTGTGTGAAGAGGTCTGCTGCTAACGAATGAAGAAACAAGTGATTGAAGAAATTCATAGAACACTTAACATGCATCAACTTAGTCAAAATGCAAGCAACTAAACATGGGAGATCATCAATTGATGGATGCATTGAACACACGATTGAAACTCATCAACTGGCACAACACAAACTCATCGGACAAATGACCCACTCTGATGGAGAGCTGCTGGAAGGACAAGCTGTAAACAGGGGCTGCCGGTTGAGAAGAGAAGCTGCTGATGAAGATCTGCCGAAGAAAAAGCTGTGAAGGAATTTCTGCCAAATCTGATGAAGAAGAAGAATCTGCTGGAATTGAAGAACTACTGGAATTGAATTGCTGTAAATGAAAACTAAGCTGCTGTGAAGTAATTGCTGAAAGGAAATCGGATCTGATGTGAAAATGCTGGAATTGAAGTGCTGTAAAGGAAGAAACGGCTGCCAGATCTAATTTGATGAAGAAGAACAAAGAAGAAACCGCACCCTAGCTTATGGTCGGCGGCGAGATGGAAAGGTGGAGACGATGGTTGCTTCCCTCAACCCGAGAGGAAGCTGGCGAAGGAATGATGGTGGAGAGTGGATGGAGCTCCGGCCGGCGGCGAGATGGAGATGGATCGCCGGTGGAGGTGGAGCTCTGAGTCGGGAACCCCCCGTCTGCCTTGATCTCTTTGCGATGAGCCCTTTTGTTTGTTTGGTCCGGCTTCAGCCCAGCATTTGATTTCGATCAGCCAAGCCAACTCTTGTGTTCAATCAGCCAAGCTCATGTTTGGTTCAGCCGTTGGGTTCGATCCATTCTCAGCCCAGCTCAGCCAAAGCTCACAGCTTTGGTTCAGTTTCAACCCAGCTCTTGGGTTCGGTCCAGTCATCCAAGCCAGAGCTTGAGTTCAGCCCAGCAGTCCGATTCAGCTCAACACTTGGTTCAGCCAAACCAAGCCAGTTGAGTTCGACCTAGCCAGTTGAGTCAGGGCTCACAGCTCAGAAGGAAATTAGCAACGGACGGCTGAGATCAATTTGGCTTCATCCAACGGTCGGATCTCTTCAGATCTGAACCAAACTCCACAGATCCCAATTAATGGTCCTGATCTATCTGTCCCCAGCTCGGATTAACCAGATCAGAGGTGGATGGTCCAGATCTTCCCTTTTCTTGAATGAATGGTCTAGAACATCTTGAGCTTGATCCAACGGTCAGATTACTTCTGATTTGGCTGAAATTTTGAGATCTTGATCTATGGTCATGCTTGATTCTATCTTGAACTCGGATTTGTTGGGACCGGGTGCATGTTGACATGGATACGGGTTCGTAATTTTTAAATTAATTACGTGCAGCGGAAGAATTAGCATAAATAATTTCTCAAATTATTTTTAACCACGTATCTAGCATGCAACCTTATGGTGTGTGGACATGATCATAAATTAAAATTTTAGAGAAAAGTAAACTAATTTACTTAGTACCTCGCGTAACTCGAAGAAAGGGACGAGATCCAACCGTAGCGTCCCTTGGAAGTTTCGCCTCTATTCACGTCCACGCCGAGTTCTCTTTGGGATGACTTCGCAAAGCCACGTGTTTCGTGCCGACAAGAACTACTAGATTCTCCAAAGGCACAACTAGAATATCAAGAGAGAGAGATGGAAACTAACCACCAAGTAACGGAATCAAGATTCCGAGGAAAGGAAGGAAGGAGTCGCGACCCGCTTCTTCTTCTTCTTCGTCACCTTCTTGGTGGAGGAGGCTCACGGTAGCCCTAGGTGGTGCGCCGGCCCTAGGGGAGGAGAGAAGGCGCCGGCCCTAGAGAGAGAAAGTGGGCACCGACCCTAGAGAGAGAGGGAGAGAATAAGGGAGAGAGAGTAGACCCGACCACGGTTCGGAACCGACGGTTCGACGGTTCGACGGTTCGGAACCGCCGGTTCGACGGTTCGTGGGAGGTCGACCCTTAACCTTAACCGCCCAAGACGGTTACGGTTCACGGTTCGGAACCGCCGGTTCACGGTCTGGTTCACGGTTCGCCACGGTTCGGCACAGTTCAAGATTATTATATTAAAAAAATTAAAAATTAAAAATTAAAATAAAAAAAATAAATTTTATTAAAAAAGGGCTTGCACTTATATAAGTTGCCTACGTATCCCCTTAGGGTATAGGGGAATCAAAGCCCACGTAGTTCTTTTACATTTTTACCCTTTTACATTTTTACATTTCTCACTCACTTGCATTTCCTCCCGTTCCCGTTGTATTTGTTCCTTCGGTATCAAATTCTTCGGCTTCGTCTTCTGAAAGTTGCATTCCTTGGATTCGCTTTTCGGCTCTGGTCCAATCATCAAGTAATGCTTGAGCTTCCAATGAGTCGGGAGACATGGTTGATCGTCGTTCATCTAATATGTTGCCGCCGGCACTGAACGTCTGCTCCACAGCAACAGTCGACACTGGAGAAGCTAAAATTTCTTTTACGATCACGGAGAGAACGGGAAAGCTTTGAGCCTTCTGTGACCACCACTTCAAGATGTCGAAGTCTTCGCTATCTGCTTCATTAAAATCAAAAGAAGTCGTAAAATAATTCTCAAGTTCCTGTGTGGAACTTGAGAATCCTCGTGGACGTTTCGTCCGTTCTTTTAATAAAAGTTAGGCTTTTGTAAGTTTTAAATTAGTAGTAGTAGGTTGTTGTGTTTCAGAAATATTAGTTTGTGTTCCATATTTAACATAATATTGATTATAAAGATCATATAAATAATTTCTAATATTATATACAATATTAGCTGGATCCGGAGAGGAAGAATCCTTAATAGGAATTAATGCGTCATAATATAAAGTTAACATTTCTTGCAAAACTTCTAATTTAAATCTAGGATCTAAAGCAAATGCAATTAAATAAATTTCAGGAATTAAATAAAAATATTTTTCCCATTTAGTTTTCATAGCTATTATACATAAAGTTAAAGCTTCATCATTTACATGTTCATTTAATATTAATACTATACTACAAAAATTTACTAAAATTAAATGAGCAGTAGGATAATAAACACCAGAAAGTTGTTCAGTTGCATCGTTAAAAACTTTTAAAATTTCACAAATACTACTACAAATATTCCATTGTTGTGAAAATAAATATATATTAGTATTACTATTTTATGCAAAAAATAAACATAATAAATCTTTATATTGAAAAGAATCTTGTAATAATTGATATGTTGAATTCCAACGTGTTGGAACATCACGTGGAAATTTTTTTGGTCGTATTCCATTAGCTTTACAAAATCTACCCCATTGTTTCATCATAGATGGATGAGACCATAAGTATGAAATTGCGGTTCTAATTGGTTGAATATAATTTTGTAAAAGTTTTAATCCATCTTGAACACATAAGTTTAAAATATGGCATACACAACGAATATGAAAAAATAAACCACCAATGACAGGTTGGCAAATAAATTTTAATTCATCTATTGAAGCGGTATTAGAACTAGCATTATCTAATGATATTGAAAATATTTGATGAGTCAATCCATATTCTTCTAAAACTATGTGTAATAATTGTGCAATGTTATGAGCAGTGTGTGATTCATCAAAAACTCTATAAGCTAATAATCTCTTTTGAAGGATCCAAGAGTTATCAATCCAATGGCATGTTATACCCATATAAGAATGAGTTTGCCAATGATCACTCCAAATATCGGAACATAAAGAAACTTTATTATTTAATTTACTAAATTCTTCAATTAAATTCTTTTTTCCTTGTTTTACTAATCTTTTAATTGTGCGAGTTAGTGTAGTCCTAGGTACACGTTTAGCAGCAGGATTAAGAGATTCTTTACACAAATCTTCAAATGTGCATTTAGCTCCAAAACTAAAAGAAAGATGTTCTACGGAAACAAATTTAGCTAATGATTCTCTTAATTTATTATCTGAATATAAAAATAAACCAGAATCAGTACTACTACCGCTAGAAAATCTAGATAATTATGTTTGAGAGCGGTCAAGCCCATATTCTGTCGGGTGCTTCGTTTCTACATGTCGTTTCAACGACCCATAGCCGCCGCCGGCTTGGAATTTGTAGGAAGCATTACAATGCTTGCATTTTGCACGCATTTCTCCCGACGGAAGTGTGACCTTCTCAAAATGTTTAGTGAAAATAGACGATTTTAAAGGAGGATTATCCCGAACCTTAGAAGTAATCGCATCGGTACTTCCTTGCGTTTCGGGGATCGGAGGGCGTTGGGGCTGAGCCTCGGTCTCATCATCGGTAGATTGAATTTGAAGGTTGGGATCCTCGTATGCAATTTCTTTTCCCCTCTGAGATCGAGATGATGAAGCTCTGTGACCTCCTTCCATTATCGTCGATGAAGAACGCGGAGAGAAGTTGAGAGTTAGAGAGTTGAGAATGAGAGATTGAGAGAAGAGAAGTTCTTTTGTGAGTGAAAATGATGAAATGAACTCCCTATTTATAGAGTTCAGATCATAACGGTCACTAAATCGTAGCCATTGATAAAAAAACGGTCAAATGATCTCATCCGTTCAAAAAAAAAAAAAATACTCAACGGCACTGAACCGGCGGTTAACCGCCGGTTCAGTGCCGTTGGAACCGGCGGTTAACCGCCGGTTCACGGTTCCAGGGGCCTGGAACCGGAACCGGCCCGGCATCCTGCCGGGCCGGTTCCGGTTCGGCCCGGCGAACCGGGTCAACGGGCCAACCGGCCCGTTGACCCGGGCCGGTTCCGGGCAGGGTCCGGGCTGGACCTGGCCCGGGGTCGGGTCTAAGAGAGAGAGAGAGCTTCTTAATCTCTTGATTAATTGGAATTCAAGGCTTGCCTTGGTTCCTTTATATAGTAGCCTCTCCATTGCCAAGTCTCCCTTTTAACGGAATAAATTTGCATAAGAAATTTATCTTATAAATTTTCTTATGAATTATTCCGTTATGCCAAGTTTTATTATAACTAAATTTATAATAAAACAAACACATCTCCCAATTTATTATGGAATAAATTTTTACAAGAAATTTACTATATAAATTTTTCTTATCATGGAAAAATCAATTCTTAATTGATTTTATAAAATAAAATAAACCATTTAAAGTTTATTTTAATCTCCATGAAAATAAATTTATTTACATAAATTTCTTTATATAAATTTCTTTATATAAATTTATTTATCCATAATTTTATAAAACAAATCGCGCTTGATTTATTTTATAATTTAAACCAAATAAATTGATTTCTCTCCTTTGTTGTGGCCAGCCAAACCAAAGAGGGTGGGGACCCTCTCTGGCCGGCCAAACCGAGCCGCCTCCTCGCGAATTAAACTCATTTAATTCGCCCAATAAGCCTTCAAAAAACTTAGCCGTTTTAAGCTTCCGATGCGCCTCTGATAAATCCAGATTCGACTTATTTCTCTTGATCGGAAAATTTAATTTTCAACTCGTTTTAAATCCCTCGGATTACTCGTTGTGCATGTGACTAAATAGGCTTTCGATTTATGTTGGCCGTCTATAATTAACCAATTATAGAACGATCATGAGTGGCACCTAGTAGTACATCATGACCCCCAATTAATCGAAAGATCAACGGTTGACCTCAGAAAGAATTCTGAAACCCTTTAGCAGCTCTAATGAATCGTGCCTCATTCCCTTCACCATCTTATACCCACTTGGTTCAGGACACAATCTATGTGTGTCAGTCCCCACTAGGCTGACTACGTCACACCTAGCCCAAGTAGTGTCTTTCTCGTCCAACGGATTCTAATTACTCTCATGTTTCCTAGAGATTCATACTCAGAACATGTTATGCTCTGGCCAGAGACTTCGAGTAACAATCCGACGATAGACCTTGGGTATACATCTCCTCGCAAGGAGTGGTGAATCCTTTGTAGGCTGTTCAAACATCTTCGGGCACTTCGGCTTATACCCAACCATCCTGGGTCCACACCTCCTTAGAGATGCTTGCTTAAGATGTCAAAGTATAAGTCTCCGTGACCAAGATGACTTGAACACTGCAAGTCAAAGGAACATCGCACTTAAGCTGCAGTAAGAACTTCATTGACATATCTACATGTAGATTCCCATATTAAGTTTTACAGTCAGTCACTCCAATGAACTAGTTCCCTTAACTAGCATCCATGTTTATCTCCGGACATCCCAATGTCACCAGCCAGTGAGAATCAGCTGATTAGAGAATAACCCATGCTAGTCTTAACAGAATTGATAGTGTCCGTATTTATCAATTCGTCGACTAGGGATAATTTCAATACTTCACAATAGCACATGTAGAGATAATCACTAGTTGTGAATTCATCACAAATTTCTCATGCTGTGAATTGTATTGCGGATATTCAGTAAATGAGTTTAAGATCTCAATCAAATACATGAACATGTATACTCAAATAGTGAATATTCATTTATTAAAGTAAATGATTACAATCATAAGGCGATTGCCTTAGGACACTTCTCTCACAATACTAACAGGATTGACCAGAAGTTGACCGATGGCTCAGATCTACCCGTTCTCTAGAATGGACGGCTCCTATTAATCTGATGCTTGATCCCTTTGATCTGGATCCAATGCTAACTCAAGTTTGACCCGATTTGATCTAGGTCCATGATCATTTGAAGCCTACAAAATGATATTCAAATTTAGTGCCAAAAATATCCCACATATACACAGATTTGAATTAAAAGTCAAAATAGAGGAAATACATGAAACCTAATACAATTGCACACTTAAGCATATAAAATGTGGATCAAACATGGATTTTAGAGCCGAAAATAATCAATAAAATGGTGGTTATCAGGCACCTCAATGGAGTTAGGCGACCCACTGGGGTTAGGCGACATATAGATACGGGCGCCCAAGTTGAAGGCTAAACCAAAGCAAGCGAAGCAAAACTGCCACGAAGCCTCTGGACGTAATCAGCTCAGGCGCCCGAGACCATATGGGCGCCCCCATCAGCTCAGGCGCCCCAGTGAAGATGGATAAGCACTGACCGAGCCTGCGGATAAGAGATCGCGCATGGAAGGCCATGTGTAGGCACCCCCATCGATACAGGCGCCCCCATGGGTGCTATAAAAGGGGGTTCTGTTGGTGCAGGCAACACCTAAGTCAAACCTGGGTTTTGATAATAGCAAAGGGTTCAAGAGTTAAGATGTTATTGTGTTCTAATTTGTTTACTAAGTGTGCAGAAAGAAGCCCTAGGTACACTAGGCAAGAAGTCCTGGCAAAGGGCTGGGCAAAGAAGTCCTGGTCAAGGACTGGGCAAGAAGACCTGACCGGAAGTCGGGCAAGAAGTCCTGGTCGAGGAATGGGCACGAAGTCCTTGCAAGGGGCTGGGCACCGAAGACCTGACCGGAAGTTGGGCACGAAGACCTGGTCAGGTGGATCAGGCAAAAGTCCAACCGGAGGAGCCGGTTGGCAAAAGGTAAACTCTCCTGAGAGAAGTAGGTGAGGACGCGTTCTCCGTCGAGTGAACAATAGGCGTTGGTTCGACCTAGGGTTCCATTTGGGAGACCCGAAGTCAGAACCAAGACAGCTACGACTGTAATTATTACTTATTATGTTTTTGGGACTAACCTTAGTTGCAGGGTCGAAGGACTGATTGTCTACAAGTGAAGGTTCTTCACTGGGCCTAGGCGCCTGAATGGAGTCAGGCACCCGAGTGGGCTCAGGCGCTCGTAAGGATACGGGCGCCCGAGGGTGAAGGCAAAAACCAAAAACCATCTGCGAAGCCACTGAACCAAGGCGGATTAGGCGCCCGTGAGCTCACGGGCGCCCCTATCAGCTCAGGCGCCCAAGTGGGCAGAATAAGCGCTGACCGAGCCCGCGGATAAGGATTCCTGGATTGAAGGGCACGTGTCAGGCGCCCCAACCCATCAGACGCCCGATAGAGTACTATAAAAGGGGCTCAACCCCAAGGCTTCAACAACACAACTTTCTAACACTCCAAAGCTTTTCGTTCAAGCGCTCCACTCCAGCAAACTCCGATCTCGAAATTCCAGGGCCGACGACGACCCTATGCTCCAAAGTACGATCCACATCAGGCGTCGGTAACGAAAAGTGTAGCTCTTTTCATTTACTGCAATATTCTTGTACTGAATTTTGTAAACCTTTTGCACGATTATAGAATTGCCCAAAGTAAATGGTCAAGGACCGTGAGCCTTGGAGTAGGAGCCGATCGCGACTCCGAACCATGTAAAATACTTGTGTTTCTGTGTGATTGTTTTGTTTTCCGCTGCATTTTCTCTTTCCTTAATCCGAAAAAGTTTTAACGATATTCACCCCCCTCTATCGTTCTTCTCGATCCAACAAGTGGTATCAGAGCGGGTGGCTCAAATTTGCTGCAACCACCAATTTGGGAGTTTTTCAGATTTTACAAAATTTTCAATTTCATGTTCTTTCGAATTTTTCTAGTTAATCGAGGTTGGTGGAACACCACTCGATCGTTTTTTTTATTATCTTATTCCCGCACTACTAATTCAAGACCATGTCTTGGGACAAGATTTTATGTTGTTTTTTTTGTCATTTCAGAATTCTTAATGGTCATGCAAGAGGGTTTCAACACAGCCAGACCACCACTCTTCAGTGGAGAAGACTTCTCCTACTGGAAGAGTCGGATGGAGGTCCACCTGAAAACTCAGGTGGACATGTGGATCATAATCCAATCTGGTTTGGAAATCCTGAAGAATACTGAAGGAGTGGCACAACCTTACACAGAATGGGATGCCTCGTTGAAAAAGAAGATCGAGGCTGATGCAAAGGCAACCCAGACACTTCAATGCGGACTAACCAAAGAAGAGCTGTGTTGGAACTTGGATGGCTAGAGAGGGGGGGGGGTGAATGTAGCCAGACACTTGAACTTTAGCTCTTTTCGTATTTTTGCACCTCAAATGTTAGTAGCACAGCGGAAGCACAAGAAAAACAGAGTTGCAGAAAACTAAACCCTAAGCTAAACACAAATGCAAAACGCTAACAAGAGGATTTACAAGGTTCGGGGATAACTTGCTCCTACTCCTTGGCGTGCCCTTAAGGTGGGCGATCCCTTGATCGTCGGCAGATCACGCCCCGAAAAATCCGGATAAAATGCAACCTCCTTCTCGGTGGAGTAACCTCTCCACAACGTTTCGAAATGAATCAAGTATAAAGTATAGGAAACATAAGAAGAATCTTACTTAGCACTTAGGACCACAAGAACACAAGCAAACTTCTCCCGAGCTCCACCCAGCGCAGATCTCACGCAAGGACTCCCTTCTTCGTGTCTTCTCGCTGATGCACTCGCCAAGCTTCTTGCTTCTCTTCCAAGTGCTCAAGTAACAAATGTTGCTTCAAAGATCGCAGTTGCTTGCTCAAGATGATGGAACAACAGATCGCACAAGCACAATGTGGAGAACTTCGTTACGGAGACTTGTTCGCCACCCAGCGCTTAAGTCTCCTCCACTGATCCCAGGTCACATCCATCTCACAGCAACATCCATCCTACCATTGAGCTCTCCTGGACTCCCTGAGCTTCCCTCAGACTAGCTCCAGTCAGCAGCTCCAGCAGCGCCAGCGCCCGTTGCAACCTGAGATGAAAAATGGACAAACCTGCTCCAAGGAAAGACTCCCATTGACCCTCCTTGAGTGTTTGAATCCATTCCTGTCACATGCAACTTAATCAGATTATTAGCACAGCAAATCATACAGAGAATCATGTATCAGAGATTAAGCGCAGAGAAATCCGATATGTTCATACGTGATCAGAGCGTCTGACAGTGCATTTTGAATTAAAGTGATCGGTCACTGGACCGATCAGAGAGCCTCCTGATCGGTCACCAGACCGATCAGGGTGGGTTCAGACCGATTAGGCTCCATCCTGATCGGTCCCCAACGCTCAATCAGAAATCACGATTTCTCCGGGACCGATCCCAGGTTATGGATCGATCACCAGTCCGATCCACCTCTTTGTAGGGTGATTTCTTAGCTTCGCAGTCCAACCCTCCTGATCGGTCACCAGACCGATCAGGGCATGCTCAAACCGATCAGGCTCCGTCCTGATCGGTCATAGTGAGGAACTCGCGACACTTGATCGTTCACCAGAACGATCCGAACAGTGTTCCAGATCGGTCACCAGACCGATCAGGAGCCAAGCAGTAGGGGGAACCAAAACCCACTGTATACTCCCTGATCGGTCACCAGACCGATCAGGAGCAGAGCAGTGAGCGAACTGCATGTTCCCTGATCGGTCACCAGACCGATCAGAAGCCTAGCAGTAGGTTCCCAATCTCACTGTGTTCTCCCTGATCGGTCACCAGACCGATCAGTCATCGCTGGATCGGTCACCAGACCGATCCATGAAGGAGCACCGTGCCAACTTCCCTGATCGATCACCAGACCGATCCAGGGAGTCCAACCTAGCCCTTCAAGCTAGGTTTCATCCAACCTAGCTCTCCAAGTTAGGACCTGACCCTCCAAGCCAGGATTTCATCCAACCTAGCCCTCCAAGCTAGGACCTGGCCCTCCAAGCCGGGATTTCATCAACCTAGCCCTCCAAGCTAGGACTTGGCCCTCCAAGCCGGGATTTCATCAACCTAGCCCTCTGATCTAGGACCTAGCCCTCCAAGCCAAGACTTTTCCACACCTAACCCTCCAGGTTAGGATTTTTCAACACCTAGCCCTCCAAGCTAGGACTTTCCACACACCTAACCCTCCAGGTTAGGATTTTCCCACACCTAGCCCTCCAAGCTAGGACTTTTCACACCTAACCCTCCAGGTTAGGACTTTTCCACACCTAGCCCTCCAAGCTAGGAATTTTCACACCTAGCCCTCCAAGCTAGGACTTTTCACACTTAGCCCTCTAAGCTAGGACTTTTTCACACCTAACCCTCCAAGTTAGGACTTTTCACACCTAGCCCTCCAAGCTAGGACTTTTTCACACCTAGCCCTCCAAGCTAGGACTTTTTCACACCTAACCCTCCAAGTTAAGACTTTTCACACCTAGCCCTCCAACCTAGGACTTTGTCCATGCCAGCGTGCGATCTCCCGATCCACCTGGACTTAATCCGAATTCTACCAAACTTGAATCAAACTTAAATCGGTGCCAAACACCAAAACAACAATCAGGGTCAGACTGCATCAACATTCTCCCCCTTTTTGTTGTTTGACAACCCGATTTAAGTTTAGGAATTAAATGATCAATTGAAGGCAGTTCAATTATCGTATGAGAATCAAAATCCTCCCCCTATGATCAATTTAAGTTTAGGAATTAAAATCCGCCCCCGGGGCTATGGTGCAGCGGTAAGGTCACTAGTAGTTAACCCAAGCATCCGCGGTTCGATCCCCAGCTACGGCGCATTTTGCAGGAATTTTTCCTCCAAATGGGGCGCGAATCCTGGGACGCTGGGCTTCTAGACTGGCCACCGCGAGCGCTTCCCGATTTACCCTGGTGGCCGATGGGAAACTTCCGTGGGGCCGGGCCGGTCACCCCAGGTTCAATTTGTCTGCTGCCTGGTTCATCATTTTTTCTAAACTTAATCAACCATTCTCTCCCCCTTTTTCAAACATTGAAAAGGGTATGGTTATTATGTTGGAACATACCTCCCCCTCAAACCAAGGGTCTCTCCCCAAACCCAAAATAATCAAACGTAAATTTTGAATTTCACATGAAAACATATACAAAATTATATCATGGTCAAACATGTATATGTTTCATATGTCAAGTAAGGAATGCATATGTATCTGACATATAATCCTGATTGGTTTCCGGACCGATCAGGTTTGTTGATTATTTGATACAGAAATATTTCTTATTAGTCGGGGGAGCGATCAGATTTCAGAAAAATTTCTGAAACCCTAATACGTTCCTGATCAGACTGCATTAACAAGTTGCATTCCACAACAGGGGTGTAGACTCTATTGATATTCGACGTTTCAGAAAAATTTCTGAAACACGACATTAAGAGCAAGAGTCATGACTCAACAAACCCTTTCTTATGAATTTGAACATCCCAACATAGGTTTGTATCAAATTATGTTTCATTCCAAGTATGATTAGCCAAACCTCATTTTAACACTTGATGTTTCAGAAACATTTATGAGAATCAAGGATCTCGAAATTCCTCCCCATATTGTACCATTTGAACAAATTTGTGCTCCCTTAGTAATAGGTGTGTACCAATGGGTGATCAAATATGTTTCAATTGTAATCAGTTTGTATCAGATTTGTTTGTATCAGTATGATCATTAAGCTGATACAATTTGATGAGGTGATTGGACTGAGGGGTAGTCTTACACCATTGGAAACGATTTGGGAGTTCCCTGATCAGCGTTGACATGATCGGTCACCAGTCCGATCAGAACGACGTCTGATCGGTCACCAGACCGATCAGGGTGAGGCTTGATCGGTCGGTGGACCGATCAGGTCTGATACAGAAGGTTTTCTGAAACTGATCGATTTTAGAAACAGATTTGTTTCAATTCTAAACCCTAATCCAATCAGATTTAACTCCTAACCAAGTTCTATTGGATAACATTCATTTTCCTTAACAAAAATAAGAAACATGATTTGTGTCAAACACATTCATTTCCCTTAACTAAGCATGTCCCAAAAACAAGTTTATATCAAAGCATGATCAGTGGGTTCTTAGCATGATCAATTTATTCTAAACAAGTTTGATAATCTAGTCTACATTCTAGTGATCCAATTAATATTGGGCATATAGATGACATTAGGTTTGATATTGGTCAAGTGGGAAAACAAGCAAGTCATGGAACTTAAAACATCATAAACTATGTGATCATGTTGTTTTTAACCAAAATTAGGTTTGTGTCAATCTCAATGGATAATTAAAATTCCAAAACATGCTTATTTCACATTATGATTAAAGTATGATCAAATTCCCAAAACATGCTTGTATCACATTACCATCAAGTTTCCAAAACATGCTTGTATCAACTTATGATCAATTCAAGCTATGTGTTCATTTTGTTCTTAACCAACATTGGCATGTCATAGATTAATGTTAATAACCCAAACAATAAGATCATGGTATACAAGAAAATTTCGGCTTGCTTGAATCAAATTAGCATCAATATATGAGTAAATTCCAAAACATGCTTGTATCAAGTGAGTGTCAACATATGATCAAATTTCTAAATCTTGATCAGTTTAATGTAGGCCTATAACATGTTTGCTTCAACTACTCAACTCCATACTCATTCTTTAGCATGCATCCATGACAGGGGCAAGTTATGTGCTTCTCTAAACCATCCATGTAATATCATTTTCCATGTTTATTTTGAAACTAGTTTAATCTTGTACATGGATATATCATCAAATGTCGCATGAAAACTTTTCTTACTGCTCACAAATAGAAACAAACGTATCTACATTGCGTAGGAAATTCATGTTTTCCATTGATATAAATCTAATCATCTAAATTGTCAAGGAAAAACCTTTCTCATGAGTAGTACATGGTCATTCATTAATTTGAGAAAATGGTGAGCACATTCCTAACTAGGAATGACTATATGTTTGGAGCACCAAATATCAACTACCCATGTTGATAGATCCTCCCCCTCAATCAATGCCTATACAATTCTAAAGATGGAGGTTTTAGGTACCCAAATTTTGGGACATAAAGCATCAACAATGAGGGACTTAGGCACCCATGCCTTAGTCTTTTTCTTTTTAACCTTTTGAACCCTAGAATCATTTGATGATCTAAATTGGGTTCTAGACATTAGTGACACAAAGGTTGGTTCCTTAGGTCGGTAACCTATACCGGCCTTGTTGTAAACCGTCCTTTGGGAGTTTAGGATCATATCTAGGGTTTTAGAGCTAGTTGAGAATTTCTCAAGAACACTCTTGAGTCTCTCAACTTCACTCTTCAAAGAGTTGTTCTCATCCTCTAACATTTCTACATGCAAATCATCAATATCTTCATCCTTAGAGGATTTCAATTTTTCTATTTCTAATTTTAAAGATTTAACTTTGGCCTTAGATTTCTTAAGCATGTTTGTCATGCAAGCTATTATTCTATAGCACTAATCTAACTCGGGAGAGATTACCTCTTCATCATCCGAAGATGATGAAGGCACGGTTGAGGAGCTTCTTGATTCGTTGTCACTCTCCTTGGTTGATTCTTCTAAGGCCATGAAGGTCATATGACAGTGAGTGTTTTCATCCTTCTTTTCCTTTCTTTTGTTACCTGCTACAAAAGTAAACCCTTTCTCCTTTGGGCTTTGGTTAGAGATCTCATGTAGTTCCATTTTACAAAATAGATCTTCTAACTTAATAATTGAAAGATCCTTAGATACTTTGTAGGCATCCACCATGGATGACCACAAAGTATTCCTAGGAAAGGCTTTGAGAACATACCTTACGAGGTCTCGGTCCTCTACCTTCTCACTGATGGAATGAAGACCATTGTAGATCTCCTTAAACCGACAATGAAGCATATTTACAATTTCGTTTTCTCCCATTGTCAAGTTCTGGAGTTGGCTGAGAAGGAGGTCCTTCTTGACTATCCGTGTATCTTGAGTTCCCTCATGGAGCTCAATGAGTTTGTTCCACAAGTCTCTGGCAGAGGTGAAGGGACCAATCTTGATCAATTGCTCTTTGGTCATCCCATATATAAGGTGACCACAGCTTTGGCATTTGCTTCCCCCTTCCGGATTTGCTCAGCTGACCACTTGGAAAACTCAAGCTCCTTTCCTTCATTATACTTTGGAAGGGAAAACCCCTCCTTGACAGCGAACCACAAGCTCATGTTTGTCTTCAAGTAAAACTCCATTCTTGACTTCCAATATGAAAAATCAGTGTCGTCGAGGAATGGAGGTCGGTTTGGCCTCAATCCTTCTCTTCCAGTCATCTTGCTGTAAGCTCTCGGATGTTAAGCCGTGAACAGAGCCCCAAGCTCTGATACCACTTGTTGGAACTTGGGTGGCTAGAGAGGGGGGGGTGAATGTAGCTAGACACTTGAACTTTAGCTCTTTTCGTATTTCTGCACCTCAAATGTTAGTAGCACAGCGGAAGCACAAGAAAAACAGAGTTGCAGAAAACTAAACCCTAAGCTAAACACAAATACAACTAACAAGAGGATTTACAAGGTTCGGGGATAACTTGCCCCTACTCCTTGGCGTGCCCTTAAGGTGGGCGTTCCCTTGATCGTCGGCAGATCAAGCCCCGGAAAATCCGGATAAAATGCAACCTCCTTCTCGGTGGAGTAACCTCTCCACAGCGTTTCGAAATGAATCAAGTATAAAGTACAGGAAACACAAGAAGAATCTTACTTAGCACTTAGGACCACAAGAACACAAGCAAACATCTCCCGAGCTCCACCCAGCGCAGATCTCACGCAAGAACTCTCTTCTTCGTGTCTTCTCGCTGATGGACTCGCCAAGCTTCTTGCTTCTCTTCCAAGTGCTCAAGTAACACAATGTTGCTTCAAAGATCGCAGTTGCTTGCTCAAGATGATGGAACAACAGATCGGACAAGCACAATGTGGAGAACTTCGTTACGGAGAATTGTTCGCCACCCAGCGCTTAAGTCTCCTCCACTGATCCCAGGTCACAGCTATCTCACTGCAGCCTCCAGCTGCTCACCTGCAACATCCAGCCTACCACTGAGCTCTCCTGGACTCCCTGAGCTTCCCTCAGACTAGCTCCAGTCTGCAGCTCCAGCAGCGCCAGCGCCCGTTGCAACCTGAGATGGAAAATAGACAAACCTGCTCCAAGGAAAGACTCCCATTGACCCTCCTTGAGTGTTTGAATCCATTCCTGTCACCTGCAACTTAATCAGATCATTAGCATAGCAAATCATACAGAGAATCATGTATCAGCGATTAAGCGCAGAGAAATCAGATATGTTCAGACGTGATCAGAGCGTCTGACAGTGCATTTTGAATTAAAGTGATCGGTCACCGGACCGATCAGAGAGCCTCCTGATCGGTCACCAGACCGATCAGGGTGGGTTCAGACCGATCAGGCTCCATCTTGATCGGTCCCCAACGCTCAATCAGAAATCGCGATTTCTCCGGGACCGATCCCAGGTTATGGATCGGTCACCAGTCCGATCCACCCCTTTGCAGGGTGATTTCTTAGCTTCGCAGTCCAACCCTCCTAATCGGTCACGAGACCGATCAGGGCATGCTCAGACCGATCAGGCTCCGTCCTGATCGGTCATAGTGAGGAACTCGCGACACATGATCATTCACCAGAACGATCTGAACATTGTTCCAGATCGGTCACCAGACCGATCAGGAGCCAGGCAGTAAGGAGAACCAAAACCCACTGTATGCTCCCTGATTGGTCACCAGACCGATCAGGAGCAGAGTAGTGAGCGAACTGCATGCTCCCTGATTGGTCACCAGACCGATCAAGATCCTAGCAGTAGGTTCCCAACCTCACTGTGTGCTCCCTGATCGGTCACCAGACCGATCAGTCATCGCTGGATCGGTCACCAGACCGATCCACGAAGGAGCACCGTGCCAACTTCCCTGATCGGTCACCAGACCGATCCAGGGACTCCAACTAGCCCTCCAAGCAAGGATTTCATCCAACCTAGCCCTCCAAGCTAGGACCTGACCCTCCAAGCAAGGATTTCATCCAACCTAGCCCTCCAAGCTAGGACCAGGCCCTCCAAGCCGGGATTTCATCAACCTAGCCCTCTAAGCTAGGACCTGGCCCTTCAAGCCGGGATTTCATCAACCTAGCCCTCCGAGCTAGGACCAGACCCTCCAAGCTAGGACTTTTCCACACCTAGCCCTCCAGGTTAGGACTTTTCAACACCTAGCCCTCCAAGCTAGGACTTTCCACACACCTAACCCTCCAGGTTAGGATTTTCCCACACCTAGCCCTCCAAGCTAGGACTTTTCACACCTAACCCTCCAGGTTAGGACTTTTCCACACCTAGCCCTCCAAGCTAGGAATTTTCACACCTAGCCCTCCAAGCTAGGACTTTTCACACCTAGCCCTCCAAGCTAGGATTTTTTCACACCTAACCCTCCAAGTTAGGACTTTTCACACCTAGCCCTCCAAGCTAGGACTTTTCCCATGCCAGCGTGCGATCTCCCAATCCACCTAGACTTAATCCGAATTCAACCAAACTTGAATCAAACTTAAATCGGTGCCAAACACCAAAACAACAATCAGAGTCAGACTACATCAACAAGCTGAATTGGGTGGGACCCTTCAACAGTGCGAAGGAACTCTGGAGTAAGTTGATCGAATTGCACGAAGGAACTTCCGACACCCGAATCAGCAAAAGGGACCTTTTGCTGAACAAATTGTACACCATCAAAATGAACGAAGGCGAGTCAGCAGCCCAACTCCACGCCACGATCCAGGAGCTGATGAACGGTCTACATACAATCGGTCACAAGGTAAAATACCGTGGCCTTATCAGGTATACCCTAAACGCCTTCCCGAGAAATACTCTATGGGCATCTATGGTAGATGCTTACAAAGTTTCTAGGGACCTCTCCAAAATTAAATTAGACGAATTGTTTTCTGAACTAGAATTACATGAGCAGACTACCTGCACCTTAGCCGTGAATGGTATTGCCATTTTTGCAAGAAAAATAGGAAAGGGGCTAAGAAAAAGCCTCAACCTGCACCCGAGTCTGACTTAGACTCAGAAGACAGTGAAGGGGATCGACCCAAACTGGTTCGGCTAGCCCGGGACTACTACAAGGAGCTGAAGCATCAGACCAACAAAAGAAAAGCGAGCCGGAAGAAGGAAGATCCAGCTGAACCATCAACGTCCAAGACCAAATCCAACGTAACCTGCTACGAATGCAACAAAAAGGGACACTACAAATCGGAGTGCCCTAATCTGAAAGAAGCCAAGAAGACAAGAAGGAAGAAAGCCCTTCAAGAAACGTGGGACGAGTCTTCCTCCGAAGAAGAAGAAGAGGCCCCACAATCGAATCAGTTCGCCTTGACAGCTTTGGAAGACATCGACACCAGATCAGAATCGGAGTCGGACGATGGAAAGCTCACAATTTCCGAGGACGGCAAAATAACTGTAAGTGGTTACTCTAAAGTTGAATTAGCAGAATTAATTGCTTACCTATCTAGTAACTTAGCGAAAGCTAAAATTCGAGTCGAGTCCCTCCGACAGGAAGTAAAACTCCTAAAAAGGAAGCTGAATCTAGATCATTGACTGAGAAGGTTCAAGAAGGAACCTCTACTCAAGTTGAAAAGCTTGAGAAAGAGAACTCCTCCTTAAAAACTCAAGTCAAGGATCTTAGAGCTGCTTTAGAACGATTCACTTCGGGTTCCAAGGGTCTTGACATGATCCTTGGAAAACAGAAGTCTGTTCTAAATCGATCTGGGTTAGGGTATCGAACCAAGTCTAGACAAAGGTCATACTATGTTGTACAGAATCAATCTAGACCCAAAGTTCAGGCATGGGTACCCAAACTTTGCCTAAACAACCAAGCTGGACCAAACCAGTATTGGATCCCCAAGGACAAGATTCATATCTTGCCTAATCACTACCGTGTCTTTAGTCCAGGGGGAGCCAACTTCAAAATAATTTTTATAGTTAAATAAATTCTTTTCTTATTTTAAAAATTGCATGCATGCTTGTTTATTTACTTTCTGTAATTTACCATGCTTAGACCTAGGACTGGTTAGATTAAGGACTAAACCGATTAACTGAAACTTGAACAACATAGTATTGGGTGGAGGTGAGATGATAGTACGTTAGGGAAGTCATTTTGGCAGAATTAACCGAAGCTACCGATCCAAGACCCAAACTAGTTAGACCAAAATCTTTCAAGGAGTAACTTGAAGATGGATTTGTTGGATCGAGAGAAACGATAGAGGGGGGGGAATGAATATTGTAAAATGTTCGGATTAAGAAATAGAGAATGCACAGCGGAAATTAACACAAACACACGCAAACACCAAATTTTTTACTTGGTTCGGAGTCACGGTCGGCTCCTACTCCAAGGCCCACGGTCGTTGACCGTTTACTGCGGGCAATTCTATATGTGCGCAAAACCAGTTTACAAAATGTATTACAAGAAATGGAGTAAACTTAAAGTAGCTCTTCGTTACTGACGTCCGGTGTAGATTATATTTTCAGAGCAGAGGGACGTCGTCGGCGCTTGTATCTCGAGTCGAGAGGTTTCCAGAGCAGAGCGTGGGAGTAGATGAGTGTGAATACGTTGGAAGAATTGATTTCCTGAAGTCTTGGGGTCGAGGGCCTTTTTATAGCCCCTGGGGGCGCCCGGAACGTCGGGGGCGCCCCCCCCACGTGTCAGCTGATCCGAGTTCCTCTCGGTCAGCTCTGATCCCTTCAAACTCGGGATCAGGCTTTGACGGGGGCACCCGGGACGCTGGGGGCGCCCGGGTTGACCGGGTCAACTCTTATCCGTTGGCTTCGCTGGCTTCCGCTTCGTTAGCTTGAACTGGGGGTGCCCGGACCATCCGGGGCGCACGGGAGCACGGGGGCGCCCTGCCCATGAGCTGTCGAAGCACTTCTTTTGCTTCATCTATTTTGTATTCACCTTGGGGGCACCCGGGTCACTCCGGGCGCCCTACTCAGCTACTGCCTCACTCCATTGAGGCTTTTTGAGCTGCAGACACTCGTTCCTTCGGTCCTGCATCCTGGGTTAGTCCAAAACAACATAAAGCAATAATATGTTAGTTTTATACAGCCTTAGCTGTCTTGGTTCTGACTTTGGGTCTCCCAAATGGAGCCCTAGGTCAAACCGACGCCTACTGTTCCCTCAACGGGGAACGCGTCCTCACCTACTCCTCTCGGGAAAATTTACCTGATGCCAACCGGCTCCTCCGGTTGGATTTTTGCCTATCGGTCCTTCGCCAGGTCTTGGATACCAAGCTGTCCTTCGCCCGGTGCCTAGCAGTCCTTCGCTAGATCTTTGGATCCTGGCAGTCCTTCGCCAGGTGCCTAGCAGTCCTTCGCTAGGGCTTTGTATCTTGGCATTCCTTCGCCAGGTGTCTAGCAGTCCTTCGCTAGGACTTTGTATCCTGACATTCCTTCGCCAGGTGCCTAGCAGTCCTTCGCTAGGGCTTTGAATCCTGGCAGTCCTTCGCCAGGTGCCTAGCAGCCCTTCGCTAGGACTTTGTTTCCTGGCAGTCCTTCGCCAGGTGCCTAGCAGCCCTTCGCTAGGTCTTTGTTTCCTGGCAGTCCTTCGCTAGGTGCCTAGCAGCCCTTCGCTAGGACTTTTCCTGCACACTTGAGTAACATTGTTAGATCACCACTAATACTTAACTTTGAACCCTTTGCCAATATCAAAACAAGGTTCGATATGGTGCTTCCTGCACCAACAGGATTTTCAATAAAAGGCTTTGTCAAGGAAAGGGTTGATGATCCAATAAGGTTACAGCCAAAGAAGGCCTAGTGCCTCGCCAAGACCTGGAAGTCGATTATTGAAAACCAAATTTATTTTACTATTGTCAAATTTAAATCTAACATAGATTTCAATTAATCTTAGATTCAACCATTGTTTTCAAAAATAAATTTAAAACATAATTTATTGTTTTTAAAATTTAATTTAACTTTTCAAAACTAATCATGATTTTTCAAAATAAAATCTTTACTTCTATTTAAAACCTGTCTCACAAAACCCATAAGGTTAACATGATTGATAACTCTAGATTGGGTGAGACAGACTAGGTTGTGAAAATCAATTTAAGCTATCCTCAATTCTAATTGGATCCAAATCAACAAATTCTTTATGTGTAGGAACATAAAGATTTGGACCAATGGATGTTGGATAGCGGATGCTCCAGACACATGACTGGGGACAAATTGAAATTCACCAAACTCAAGTTCAAGAACCTAGGCTCAGTAGCATTTGGCAACAATGCTACACTCAAAGTCATTGGGTCAGATAACATTGAACTCAAATCTTATTTCGTAATTAAAAAGGTACTCTTGGTTGAGAACTTTAAGTTAACTTGCTTATTATAAGTCAATTATGTGATATTGGCTATGTAGTTACCTTCACCTACTCTGATTGCATGATTAGAAATTTGCAAGACTCAGAAGTCATGCTTAAGGGCACTAGGAAAAATAATGTTTACACGATAAACCTACCCTTAGTACCTAAATGTTTCTTAACTCAGTTAAAAGAATCAAACCTCTGGCATAGGAGATTAGGTCACACTAATCTAAAATTAATTTCAAAAATCACCCAACTTGGTTTAATTAAAGGGATACCAAAAATTAAGAACCATGAAAACAAAATATGTGAATCATGCAACCAAGGTAAACAAACCAGGTCTAATCACAAACAAATTCAATCAGATCTAACTCAAACTACACTTGAGCTTCTGCACCTTGACCTATTTGATTCACATGGAGCCAACTCACTAAGCGGAAACCGGTACTGCTTAGTAATTATAGATGATTACTCTAGGTTTACTTGGGTTAGGTTCCTAAAGACTAAGGATGAAACCCTAAATCTGTTTATTGATTTTTGTAAGATAATTGAAAATCAAAATGATACCAAAATCAAAAGACTTAGGAGTGATCACGGGGGAGAGTTTAAGAATCAAAGGTTCGAGGAATTTTGTAGAATAAACGGATATATTCATGAATTCTCATATCCTAGAACCCCCCCAACAAAATGGGATAGTCAAGTGGAAAAATAGAACCCTACAGGAAGCCGCTAGGACTATGCACAATGAATTTAACCTAGCTAACCAATTTTGGGCAGAAGCAATTAGTACGGCTTGCTATATCCAAAATAGGGTCCTAATTAACAAATGACATAATACAACTCCCTATGAATTATACTACCATAGACTACCAAACCTACATTACCTAAGGGTCTTTGGGTGCAAAGTCCATATCCTAAACACCAAGGACTACCTAGGTAAATTCCAGTCTAAGTCAACCCCAGGGGTCTTCTTAGGATATTCAACAACCAGTAGGGCCTATAGGGTTTACAATAAACAAACTAACAAAATTGAAGAAACAACAAATCTAATATTTGATGAGGAAATTAATTCAAAATCTGATAATCCAGATCTAAATCCATCAAATATTGATCATGAAGATAATGAACTAATTATTGAACCATCAATTGAACCACTAGTTGAACCTCTAAATGAACTAACTATTGAACCAACTACTGAGTCAATTGAACCAATAATTGAATCAACCCAAGTAGTTGAACCAAATACTGAACCGAACCGTCCAGCCAGACCTGAGGCTGAACTAAGTAATAGAAGAACTAATAAACCCAGACTCAGTCATCCAACTGATCAAATTGTGGGTGATCCAACCTTAGGAGTCAGAACTAGATCTTCCTATAGAAATCTTAGTCAGATTGCACTGATTTCGAAAATCGAACCTAAGACTATAGAGGAAGCCTTACCTGATCCTGATTGGATCATAGCAATGCAAGAGGAGTTAGCCCAATTTGAAAGGAACCAAGTCTGGGAACTAGTACATAAATCTGAGGGTAAATCCATTATTGACACTAAGTGGGTGTTTAGGAATAAGCTAAATGACCAAGGAGAAATAGTAAGAAATAAAGCCCGCTTAGTAGCTAAAGGGTTCAGTCAAGTCGAAGGGTTGGACTATGACCAAACCTATGCCCCAGTAGCCAGACTTGAGTCTATTAGAATGTTGCTAGCCTTTGCAGCCCATAAAGGATTTAAACTCTACCAAATGGATGTAAAGTCAGCTTTTCTGAATGAGTTTATTAGAGAAGAAAGCTATGTAGGACAACCCCCCAGTTTTGAGGACTTAGAAAACCCTGACTATGTGTACAGACTCAATAAGGCACTGTATGGACTAAAACAAGAACCTAGGGCATGGTATGAACGCCTATCAACCTACCTCATTTCTAAGAAATTTAAACAAGGACAAATTGACTCAACTCTATTTATTAAAACCTTAGAAAAAGACATTTTTATTGCCCAAATATATGTTGACGATATAATTTTTGGATCTACCAACTCAAATTTCTTAAAAGAATTTGTAAAAATAATGGAAAACGAATTCGAAATGAGCTTAGTTGGTGAGCTCAACTTCTTTTTAGGATTACAAATTAAGCAAACTAGGGATGGAAATCATGTCCATCACTCTAAATATACTAAGGAGTTAATAAAGAAATTTAAAATGGATAACTCCAAAAGCATAAGTACTCCCTATGGCCACAAATGTAAAAATAGATAGTGACCCTGATGGTAAGCCTGTAGACCTTAAACTATATCGAAGTATGATTGGTAGTCTACTTTACCTTACAGCCAGCAGACCCAATATCCTTTTTGCTGTAGGAATGTGTGCTAGATACCAAACCTGTGCTAAGGAAACACCTTTAGCAGCCCTAAAAAGAATACTTTGATAATCAAGGGCACCCTAAATGTAGGGATTTATTATCCTAGGACCTCAACTTTTGACCAGTCAGGATACTCAGATTCTGACTATGCTGGTTGCAAACTAGATAGAAAGAGTACAAGTGGAAGTTGCCAACTTTTAGGAAACAGTCTAGTGAGTTGGTGCAGCAGAAAGCAACACTGCGTAGCTCTATCCACAATCGAAGCTGAGTATGTTGCTTTAGGAGAGTGTGTAGCACAACTCTTATGGATGATGCACACTCTTAAGGACTTCCAGCTTGACTACACCTAAACCCAAGTCTACATTGATAATATAAGTTCAATTAATCTAACTAAGAACCCAATCCAACACTCTAGAACTAAACACATAGAAGTTAAAGACCACTTCGTAAGAGATCATGTAGCCAGGGGCGAGATAGTCCTTAAGCATGTAGACTCAAAATCTAACTTAGCTGATATATTCACCAAACCCTTACCTGAGTCTGAGTTCAGCTCACTAAGAAGGCAGTTAGGGTTATGCTTGGTAGAATAGGAATGCTCTATTTATGTTTTTTTTTCAAAAAACTATTTTATTTCTTATTTAATCTGGAAAATCATTTCTTTATTTTAATTATGTTATTTAAAAATGATTTTTCGACTTTGTTTTTTTTCAAAACTTACCCCCTTCAAAACTAGGGCTTTTTTCGCAAATGGACTTAGCCTATGCCCTAACCCTAGAACTACATGCACCTATAGATCTAGAAGCCAACATCTCACAAGCACCTTAGGGTACTTTTTGTTGGGATCGGGTGCATGTCGACAAGGATACGGGTTCGTAAAATTTTAAATTTTTACGTGCAGCGGAAGAATTAGCATAAAATAATTTTCTAAATTATTTTAACCACGTATCTAGCATGCAACCTTATGATGTGTTGACATAATCATAAATTAAAACATTGCGGAAAAGTAAACTAATTTACTAAGTACCTCTCGTAACTCGAAGTAAGGGACGAGATCCAACCGTAGCATCCCTTGGAAGCTCCGCCTCTATTCGCGTCCACGGCGAGTTCTCTTCGGGATGACTTCGCAAAGTCACGAGTTTTGTGCCGACGAGAACTACTAGATTCTCTAAAGGCACAACTAGAAGTTCAAGAGAAAAGATAGGAAACTCACCACCAAGAGTCGGAATCCAAATTCCGGGAAGGAAGGAGAGGTGATCCGCTTCTTCTTCTTCTTGGTTGGCTTCTCCTTCTTCTTGATGGCTCACGGCAACCTCAAGGGAGGTTGAGATTGCGCCGGCCCTAGCTTGGACAAGGGGCGCCGGCCCTAGCTTGGAAGATGGGCGCCGGCCCTAACTTGGGAGAGGGAAGAAGAGAATAAGAGAGAGAGAGAGAGGAAGCTCTTAATCAACTTAATTGATTGGAATTGAAGGCTAGCCTTTGGTTCCTTTATATAGTAACCTCTCCCTTGCTAAGTCTCCTCTTTAACGGAATTAATTTTCATAAGAAATTTATCTTATAAATTTTCTTATGAATAATTCCGTTATGTCTAGTTTTATTATAACTAACTTTATAATAAAACAAATTATTCTCTTCTTTAATTATGGAATAAATTTTATAAGAAATTTATAAAATTTTCTTTTAATGGAAAAATTAATTCATAATTGATTTTATAAAATTAAAATAAACCACTCCACGGATTATTTTAATTTCCCAAAAAGAAATAAATTTCTATAAATTTATTTATATAAATTTCTTTATACAAATTTATTTATCCATAATTTATAAAACAAATCGTGCTAGATTTATTTTATTAATTAAACCAATTAAATTGGTTTATTCCCTTTAATGTGGCCGGCCAAACCAAAGAGGGTGGGCACCCTCTTTGGCCGGCCACTTCAAGCCCCACCATCCGCGAATTAAACTCATTTAATTCGCCCAACAAGCCCTCAAAAGACTTAGCCAATTTTAGGTTTCCGTTGCGCCTCTGATTAACTCAGATTCAACTTATTTCTCTTGATTGGAAAATCCAATTTTCAACTCGTTTTAAATCCCTCGGATTACTCGTAGTGCGTGTGACTAAATAGGCTTTCGATTTATGTTGGCCGTCTATAATTAACCAATTATAGAACGGTCATGAGTAGCACCTAGTAGTACATCATGACCCCCAATTAATCGAAAGATCAATGGTTGACCTCAGAAGTAATTCTGAAACCCTTCAGCAGCTCTAATGAATCATGCCCCATTCCCTTCACCACCTTATACCCACTTGGTTCAGGACATGGTCTGTTTGTGTTAGTCCCCACTAGATTGACTACGTCACACCTAGCCCAAGTAGTGTCTTTCTTGTCCTTTGGATTTCTAATTACTCTCATGTATTTAAGAGACTCGCACTCTAAACATGATATACTTTGGCCAAAGGTTTTGAGTAACAATCCGACGATAGGCCTTGGTATACATCTCCTCGCAAGGAGTGGTGAATCCTTTATAGGCTATTCAAACATCTTCGGGCACTTCGGCTTATACCCAATCATCCTGGGTCCACACCTCCTTAGAGATGCTTGCTTAAGATGTTAAAGTATAAGTCTCCATGACCAAGATGACTTGAACACTGCAAGTCAAAGGAACATCGCACTTAAGCTGCAGTAAGAACTTCATTGACATATCTACATGTAGATTCCCATATGAAGTCTTACAGCTAGTCACTCCAATGAACTAGTTTCCTTAACTAGCATCCATGTTTATCTCCGGACATCCCAATGTCACCAGCCAGTGAGAATCAGCTGATTAGAGAATAACCCATGCTAGTCTCAACAGAATTGATAGTGTCCGTTTTTATCAATTCATCGACTAGGGATAATTTCAATACTTCACAATTGCACATTTAGAGATAATCACTAGTTGTGATCCCATCACAAATTCTCTTATGCTGTGAATTGTATTACGGACATTCAGTAGATGAGTTTAAGATCTCAATCAAATACACAAACATGTGTACTCAAATAGTGAATTATCATTTATTAGAATAAATGTTTACAATCATAAGGCGATTGCCTTAGGACACTTCTCTCATATTACTAACACTTTTGATTGATAACCTAGACTGGGTTGAGATGCTTAGGTCTATGCCTTGATTCAAGATGCTTTAAGTCAGTGCATCTGCAGTAGTTGGGGTAATAAATACCAATTAAACAGTAATTAGGTTAAGTGTCAAGCTTAGAAAATTTAACTTGATTAGATCACTTAACTTGACTAACCCTAGCGAAAGCTACTGTTTATAACAGTTAGTAAGTAGCTAACTGGGTTAGACAGGATCGGAATGAGAAAATTCAAAATGATTTGGTCCAGTTTAAACTTAGAATTGGTTCAGTACAATACCTTACTTTTACTACTCATTTTTCTTGCTATATTTTTTGATATATGACAAAGGGGGAGAGATTGGAAAGGAGAGAAAAAGAATGTTTAAAATTTAAATTTTTTTCAAATTAAATTTCTTTTTCGAAAACTTTTATCGTTTTTTCAAAAAGTAAAGTTCTCTAAGTACTTAAGTTCTTTTTGAAAGTTAATTTTTTTTGTTTTAAAAAATTCTAAGTACTTACTCTAAAAACTTTCTGGAAATTTTTCTAAGTATTAAAACTACTTGAAATCAATTTAGAAAATTTTTCTAAAGTGCAAAAACTAAGTGTTTTGAAAATTATGTTAAATAATTGCTCTCGAAATTATTTTAAGTACTTAACTCAAAAATTATTTTCAAAAATTATTCTAAGTACTTACTCTACATTTTTTAGTAGAAAATTTTCTAAGTGTAAGTTTCAAAATTCTCCTGAAAATTTTCTAAGTGTCCAACTCAAATGATTTTGAAAAATGTTTCTAACTTAAAAATCTTTTTTCTTGAAAATTTTCTAAGTATTGAAAACCTGAAAAACTTTTCAACAAAGACTTAGAAACATTTTCAAAAAACCCCACGAATGTTTGAAAAACTCAGGGGGAGATTTCTACCAGTGGGAGGAAATTAAAACTGTTAATTTACCTGTTGTTTAAACTTAACTTTTTGAACCTTGTTGCCATAAATCAAAAAGGGGGAGATTGTTGGTGTAGGCAGCACCTAAGTCGAACCTGGGTTTTGATAATGGCAAAGGGTTCAAGTGTTAAGATGTTATTGTGTTCTAATTTGTTTACTAAGTGTGCAGGAAGAAGCCCTAGGTACACTAGGCAAGAAGTCCTGGTAAAGGGCTGGGGAATGAAATCCTGGTTAAGGACTGGGCAAGAAGACCTGACCGGAAGTCGGGCAAAGAAGTTCTGGTCGAGGACTGGGCACGAAGTCCTGGCAAGGGGCTGAGCACCGAAGACCTGACCGGAAGTTGGGCACAAAGACCTGGTCAGGTGGATCGGGCAAAAGTCCAACCGGAGGGGCTGGTTGGCAAAAGGTAAACTCTCGTGAGAGGAGTAGGTAAGGACACGTTCCCCGTCGAGGGAACAATAGGCGTCGGTTCGACCTAGGGTTCCATTTGGGAGACCCGAAGTCAAAACCAAGACAGCTACGACTGTAATTATTAGTTACTATGTTTTTGGGACTAACCTTAGTTGTAGGGTCGAAGGACTGATCGTCTGCAAGTGAAGGTTCTTCACTGGGCCTAGGTGCCTGAATGGAGTCAGGCGCCCGTAAGGATACGGGCGCCCAAGGGTGAAGGCAAAAACCAAAAACCAGTTGCGAAGCCACTGAACCAAGGCGGATCAGGCGCCCGTGAGCTCACGAGCGCCCCCATCATCTCAGGCGCCCAAGTGGGGAGGATAAGTGCTGACCGAGCCCGCGGATAAGGATTCCCGGATCGAAGGGCATGTGTCAGGCGCCCCCAACCCATCAGGCGCACGATAGAGTACTATAAAAGGGGCTCGACCCCAAGGCTTCAACAATACAACTTTCTAACGCTCCAAAGCTTTTCGTTCAAGCGCTCCGCTCTGACAAACTCCGATCTCAAGATTCCAGTGCCGACGACGACCCTCTGTTCCGAAGTACGATCCACATCGGGCATCGGTAACGAAAAGTGTAGCTCTTTTCATTTACTGCAATATTCTTGTACTGAAATTTGTAAACCTTTTGCACGATTATAGAATTTCCCAAAGTAAACGGTCAAGGACCGTGGGCCTTGGAGTAGGAGCTGACCGCGACTCCGAACCAAGTAAAATACTTGTGTTTCTGTGTGATTATTTTGTTTTCTGCTGCATTTTCTCTTTCGTTAATCCGAAAAAGTTTTAACGATATTCACCCCCCCTCTCTATCGTTCTTCTCGATCCAACAGGTTCACCCCCAAGGCTTCGAAACACATCGCTCTCAACGCTTCAAGCACTTTCGTTCAAGCGCCACGCTCCGACAACCTCCGACTTCGAGATTCCAGCGGCGACGACGAACCTCTGCTCTGAAATTTGATCCACATCGGGCGTCGGTAAATTTAAATTACGAAAGTGTTGTTAATTCAATTTCCAATTCTATATTTGTATTGTCAAGTTGTAAAAGATTTTCCGAATATAGAATTGCCCAAAGTAAATGGTCAAGGACCGTGGGCCTTAGAGTAGGAGCCGACCGATACTCCGAACCAAGTAAAACCAACCTGTGTTCGCAATTAGTTTATTATTTTCCGCTGCGTATTTTCACTATTTTTCCAAAAAATTTGATCTCGATATTCACCCCCCCCTCTATCGAGTTTCTACGATCCACAAGTGGTATCAGAGCGGGTGACTCAAATTTGGTGCAACCATTAATTTGAGAGTTTTTTCGGATTTATGAAATTATTTAAAATTTTTTTTTGAATCTTTCTCGTTAATCGAGGTTGGTGCAACACCACTCGATCGTTTTTTCGTTGTTTTTAATTTCTTTCGCACTACTAATCCAAGACCAAGTCTTGGAACAAGTTTCCTTTGTCTTTATTTTTTTCAGAATATATTATGGCCATGCAAGAGGGATTCATCACAGCCAGACCACCGCTTTTCAGTGGAGAGGATTTCTCCTACTAGAAAAGCAAGATGGAAGTCCACCTGAAAACTCAGGTGGACATGTGGATAATTATCCAATCTGCCTTGGAGATTCCCAAGAACGCTGAAGGAGTGACACAACACTACTCTGAATGGGACGCCTCGTTGAAGAAGAAGATAGAGGCTAATGCAAAAGCAACCCAGACGTTGCAATGCGAATTGACCAAGGAAGAGCTGAACCGGGTGGGTCCTTTCAACAGTGCCAAAGAACTTTGGAACAAGCTGATTGAGCTGCACGAATGTACCTCCGACACCAGAATCAAGAAAAGGGATCTGTTGCTGAACAGGCTCTACACGATCAAGATGAATGAAGGCGAATCAGCAGCACAGCTCCATGCCAGAATCCAGGAGATGATGAATGGGTTGCACACAATAGGTCACAAGGTAGAGAACCGTGATCTAATCAGGTATACCCTAAACGCGTTCCCTAGGAACACACTGTGGGCATCTATGGTAGATGCTTACAAGGTTTCCAGGGACCTTTCAAAAATTAAATTAGATGAACTTTTTTTAGAATTAGAATTGCATGAACAAACTAATTCCACAATGGTCTAGAAAAGTATTGCCTTTATTGCAGGTAAAACCCAAGGAAAAGTCACCAAGAAGAAACCTCAACCAGCACCCGAGTCTGACTAGGACTCAGACTCAGAAGACAGTGAAGGGGATCGACCCAAGTTGGTTCAGCTAGCTCGAGACTACTACAAGGAGCTGAAGCACCAGACAAATTGAAAGAAAGCAAGCCGAAGAAAGGAAGATCCAGCTGAACCTTCAACTTCAAAAGGCAAAACAAATGTCACCTGTTACGAATGCAAACAAGAAGGGACATTACAAATCAGAATGCCCAAATCTGAAGGAAGCCAAGAAGACTCGAAGGAAGAAGGCTCTTCAAGCCACCTGGGATGAATCTTCCTCCGAAGAAGAAGAAGAGGCCCCACAATCAAATCTTCTCGCTTTATCCGCTTTAGAAGACATCGACACCAGATCGGAATCGGAGCCAAACGACGGAAGGCTCACAATCTTGGAAAACGGCCAAATAACGGTAAGAGGTTATTCTGAAGTTGAATTATCCAAATTAATTGCTTATTTATCTCGCAACTTGGCGAAAGCCAAAATTCGGGTCGAGTCCCTCCGACAGGAAGTAAAACTCCTGAAAGAGGAAGCTGACTCGAGATCCTTGACCGAGAAGGTTCAAGAAGGAAACTCTACTCAAGTTGAAAAGCTTGAGAAAGAGAATTCCTCCTTGAAAACTCAAGTCAAGGAGCTCAGAGTGGCTTTAGAACGATTCACTTCGGGTTCCAAGGGTCTTGATATTATCCTTGGAAAACAGAAGTCCATTCTTAACCGATCTGGATTAGGGTATCGAACCAAGTCTAGACAACGGTCTTATTATGCTGTATTGAACCAACCTAAAGCCAAAGTTCAAGCATGGGTCCCCAAGCTTTGCTTGAACAACCAAGCTGGACCAAACCAGTATTGGATTCCCAAGGATAAGATTCACATCTTCCCTAACCATTATCAAGGCTTTAGTCCAGGGGGAGCCAATATAAAAATAATTTTTATTAGATAAGTCTTTTTTTATTTTTTTTTTAATTTTTTGTATTATTGCATGCTTGCTTGTTTATTTACTACTGCAATTATCATGTTTAGATCTATGACTGGTTAGACTAAGGACAAAATGACTTAGTTGAAATTTGAATAACTTAGTATTGGGTGGAGGTGAGATGATAGCACGTTAGGGAAGCCTTTCTAATAAGGTCAAGTATACTCTACTTGGTCTGTTTAGTCTGGTGGAACTAGCCGAAGCTACCGATCCAAGACCCAAACTAGTTAGACCAAAATGTTTCAAGAAGTAACTTGAAGATGAATTTTCTATAAAAGGCTTTGTCAAGGAAAGGGTTGATGATCCAATAAGGCTACGACCAAAGAAGGCCTAGTGCCTCACCAAGACCTGGAAGCCAATTATAGAAAATCAAATTCACTTTACTATTGTAAGATTTGAATCTAACACAAATTTCAATTAATCTTAGATTTAACTCAATTTTTTAAAATAAACATATTAAAAATTAATTTAACCTTTCAAAATTAACCTTGTTGTTTTTCAAAATTAAAATCTATATTTCTTTTGAAAAACCTGTCTCACAACACCCATAAGGATAACATGTTTGATCACATAGAACTGGGTGAGATGTCTAGGACCTGACAGTATTTTAAAAAACTTGAACTGTCTTCAAAATGTGTTCAAAATCAACTCTAATTTTATGTCAGTGTGAATATAAGCTTGATTGGTTGAGTCAACTGAGTCAAACCTAGTCAACATAGTCATTCTTGGTCAATAGTCAAATTGGACAATAGTCAAACCCCGGTCAACATGGGCGCCCGTGACTTGTCAGGCGCCTTAGACTTTATCTTCGACCTAGACAGCCAAAGCTGTCAACCCCGACACACTTGACCTGGGCGCCCGTGACCTATCGGGCGCCTATAGCTCTATCTTCATCCAAGGTAGTCAAATCTGCCAAAAGCAACTGACCACTGACTCAGGCGCCCGTGACCTTTCGGGCACCCCAATGAACACGGGCACCCGGGTAACCCTATATAAAGCCTTTAATCCCTCTTCATCTCCCACACCAAACGAAATCCTTCTTCATTCTTCTTCTTCCCAAGACACCCGAATGCTTCCTCCTTGTCTTCAAACGTCCCGCTTCGACAATGCCTCCCCGGTACTATTTTAATTATGCATTTAGAATTAATTTTCCTATTATAGCGCTTAGTAAATGCATAATTTTCTTTATCTATCTAGAAAATGTCGTGTCACACAAGCTGACCCCGGTGCCGAACCTAGCCCGGATCCTAGGTTCCCAACCCTAGCCTTCTTTAACAAATTCTCATCCACCACCTACAAACCTATCAAGACGAGGTTCTTGAATAGGCAATTTTTTACTCAATCTCGCCCAGTAGCAATGGATGTTATAAATTTCTATCAATTAGATCATCTTGTCTACTGTACACATCCAGTAAATTCGACATTATGTGCCAAATTTTACAACAACCTAGTCAAAATTGACGACCTGCTCTACTCTACCACCATACAAGGCACTCCTCTCACTATTTCTCCAACTTTGTTCAATCGATTCCTCGGACTACGACAGTCACAATTGACTTTTTGTTGCTATCCTCCGGCCGACCCCCCCCCTCTATCGATTTTCTACGATCCAACAAGTGGTATAGTTCGTTGCACATCAACCTAGATACTCTTTACTCCTACTTTTTCGGAGATGTACGAAACCCGTTAGCACGGCGGTTTCAGTCCATTGACCTCTGAGTCCAGGATTATGCTCTCTACAGAGTTATAGTTCGTTGTGTTCTCCCACTCACCACCCGAGATGTCGTGACCATGCGACCTTTTCACACTTTTCTACTCTACGCTATGATCCATCAGTTAGATATAGACGTAGGCCTCCACATGTTCCACACTATCATTTACGCATCGAGCGTATCTACTCACGGTCGAGTACGAACACCCTACTGTCATATTATCACCACCCTCCTTCACCACCATGGTCGCGACATCACTACTGGAGAGATCATCTCGATGACCGAGTTTGATGAAATCGGGTTTAGAAATTTCTCTTTAGCGGGAATAGACGTTTCGGCCACCGGGGTCCTATCATGGAGATGAGAGAGGGCTCGATGGTAGGATGACTCTGATGAGGAGGTGGAGGTAGACGTGGCCGATCTCGCAGCCGAGATCAACAAGCACTTACAGGAGCCTCCTCCACTGACCATCGACTAGCGCATTACACTATTGCAGATGGAGATGCACAGCCTCAAGGAGGAGAACGAGGCCCATCACGCCGAGTATATGGAGGCCCTACAAAATGAACACAATGTGAACGCGGGCTACCACACTGAGTACTTGGACACTCTTTACGCCCAACATCAGACAAACGAGGCACGATACAATGAAATGATGTCCTTGTTTCGGTCCTGGCAGCCTAGCTCATTCGACCCTCCTGGCCCTTCCTCATAGATCAGAGTGACTTTCCAGCTATCTTATTGTACCTTTGACATGTGTTTGACTATCCCTACTGATTAGGGTTGACTTGTGCTTGACTACTGTTTGACTTTGCTGGTCCTCCTGTTGACCAGTTGACTCTTATGCAACTATCATATTTACTTGCTAGCTACTTGTTTGATAAGTGATTAGTCTTATGCAATTTTACTTCAACTACTCAGTCATGCACTTAATAATTGAATCTTATGCTTAGTAGAATAGGACTGCTTTACATATTTTTTAAAAATTGGTTTTATTTATTATCTATTAATTAATGTTTTGTGAAAAATCATTTTTTTCTACTTAAAATTTAAAATGATTTTCCGACTTAGTTTTTCACAAAAACTTACCCCCTTCAAAACTAGGGTTTTTTCGCAAATGGACTTAGCTTAGGCCCTAACCCTAGAACTGCATGCACCTATAGATCTAGAAGCCAGCATCTCACAAGCACCTTAGGGTACTTTTGATTGATAACCTAGATTGGGTTGAGATGCTTAGGTCTATGCCTTGATTCAAGATGCTTTAAGTCAGTGCATCTGTAGTAATTGGGGCAATAAATACCAAATGAACAACAATCAGGTTAAGTGTCAAGCTTAGAAAATCTAACTTGATCAGATCACTTAACTTGACTAACTCTAGTGAAAGTTACTGTTTATGACAGTCAGTAAGTAGCTAACTGTGTTAGACAGGACCCGAACAAGAATGATTTAATTGGGTTTGATCTAGTTTATGCTTATTAGAGTTGGTTCAATACAGAACTCAATTTTTGTTGCTCTAATTTTTTTGCTATAATCATTTTTTTTGATAAATGGCAAAGGGGGAGAGAAAGGAAAGGAGAGAAAAGAAGTTTTTTTCTAAATTTAATTTTTCAAAATTTTTATCTTCTTTTTCAAAAAGTAAAGTAATTAAATGCTTAAAAATATTTTCAAATCTAAGCACTTCAAAAATGAAAGTTTTCTAAGTATAATGTTGAAATTCTTTTTTGGAAATTTTTCTAAGTATGGAAAAGAGTGAAAACCTTTTTCTAAGTGTGGAAAACCTAAAAATTCTTTTTGGACCTTTTTCTAAGTATGGAAAAACGTGAAAACCTTTTTCTAAGTGTGGAAAACCTAAAAATTCTTTTTGGACCTTTTTCTAAGTGTGGAAAACCTAAAAATTCTTTTTGGAAATTTTTCTAAGTGTGGAAAAACTTGAAAACCTTTTTCTAAGTGTGGAAAAACTTGAAAACCTTTTAGGAAATTTTTCTAAGTATAAAAAAAAGTTTTTCTGAAAATTTTCTAAGTATAATGTGAAATTTTTTCTCAAGTGTGGGAAAACCTTCTGGATCTAAAGCTCTTAGAAGATTAACAAAAACCCACTTATTTTTGAAAAACTCAGGGGGAGAATTTTCATTTCAGGGGGAGGAAACTAAATATTTAATTCGTAGCGTGTTACCTTTTTTTAACTTAACTTTTTGAACCATGTTGCCTTAAATCAAAAGGGGGAGATTGTTGGTGCAGGAAGCACCTAAGTCAAACTTGGGTTTTGATAATGGCAAGGGGTTCAGATGTTAAGGTGTTATTGTGATCTAACAAGCTTACTAAGTGTGCAGGGAAAGTCCTAGGTACACTAGGCAAGAAGTCCTGGTCGAGGACTGGGCAAGAAGACCTGACCGAAAGTTAGGCAAAGAAGTCCTGGTCGAGGACTGGGCAAGAAGTCCTGGCAAAGGGTTGGGCACTGAAGACTTGACCGGAAGTTGGGCAAGAAGTCCTGGCAAAGGGTTGGGCACCGAAGACCTGACCGAAAGTTGGGCAAGAAGTCCTGGTCGCAGACTGGGCACGAAGACCTGGTCAGTGGATTGGGCAAAAGTCCAACCCGAGGAGTCGATTGGCAAAAGGTAAACTCTCCTAAGAGGAGTAGGTGAGGATGCGTTCCCCGTCGAGGGAACAGTAGGCGTCGGTTCGACCTAGGGTTCCATTTGGGAGACCCAAAATCAGAACCAAGATAGTTTAGGCTGTAAATAATGGCTAACATATTTGCTTCTTGTGTTTTGGAACTAACCTTGGTTGCAGGGAACAAAGGAATGTGTTTATGCAGCTCAGGCGCCTCAAAGGAGTTAGGCGCCCCACTGGGGTTAGGCCCCCGTATGGATACGGGTGCCCCAGTTGAAGGCTAAACCAAAGCAAGCGAAGCAAAACTGCCACGAAGCCTCTAGACGTACTCAGCTCAGCCGCTCGATACTATACGGGCGCCCCCATCAGCTCAGGCGCCCCAGTGAAGATGGATAAGCGTTGACCGAACTTGCGGATAAGAGATCGCGCAGGGAAGGCCACGTGTAGGCGCCCCCATCGACATAGGGGCCCCCATGGGTGCTATAAAAGGGGGTTCACCCCCAAGGCTTTGAAACACATCGCTCTCAACTCTTCAAGCACTTTCGTTCAAGTGCTACGCTCCGACAACCTCTGATTTCGAGATTCCATTGCCGACGGCGACCCTCTGCTCCGAAATTTGATCCATCTCGGGCGTCGGTAAATTTAAATTACGAAAGTGTTATTAATTCAATTTCAAATTATATATCTGTACTGTCAAGTTGTAAAAGATTTTCCGAATATAAAATTGCCCAGAGTAAATGGTCAAGGACCGTGGGCCTTGGAGTAGGAGTCGACCGTGACTCCGAACCAAGTAAAACCAACCTGTGTTCGCGATTGGTTTATTATTTTCCGCTGCGTATTTTCTCTATTTTTTCAAAAAATTTGATCTCGATATTCACCCCCCCTCTATTGAGTTTCTACGATCCATCATCAACAACACTGCCAGTATTTGTTTCTCGAATAGCATGACAATATCATCTTAATTTATCATAGCATCCCTTTTCTATGCCATGAATATCATAGATCGCTAACTCCTTGTCTTTCCACACTTTATGATAGTCTAACTCTACCCTATAATCTCTTTGCAAGTCTTTCTAAATTGTACAAGGATGATAATAGGACTCTTCTCTACATTTATTTTTCACCACATTAGCAATCCAAGTTGCATCGGGTTTAGGATGTAGCGACCCGCCTTCTCTACCTTAGACGGACCGTTACTTGTCTACTATCTGACTCTAATGCACGACTAAAAATGCGGAACTTTTTTTTTTGTATTCAAATCTATCTAAGAATGAGATTCTAACTTTAATAGTCATGCATGATACAATGACACATTACTAGCAATTCTAACCATTAAACTCATCACACAAGGTTCTATAACATTACTAAAGCATTATGGAATATGAATGTAACTTTTCTAAGCATGTTTAAAGCAATAAAACTTAATTCAAAAGGAGCCTAACAATATCTTGGCACATGCATCAAATGGCTCCATTAAAGTATCGATATTCAAAACTACTCACGCTCATACTTATCCAATGCAATCATAAGGATGTATATACTAAATAGAAGGGAATAATAAGCTCAAGAATAAGTCTAAAATTCAATGTATCCACATGCTAAACTACTCATGCCCTTGCTCATCTAGTGCATTCACAAAAGTATGCATACTAATTGAAATGACATGGGATCTTCATTCTACAAAATTGAGCATGTAAAACTATCCGAAGCATAAGTGTTTAATAAACTCCATAACACAATAACTTGGAATTTGGAAACCTTAAACATTGCATTTCAAATAAGCTAAACTGTCTCGTCCCAAGGACCTCTCCAAGGTCAGCCACCACACACACGTCACTCAGCACCGCCTCGTCGCCTTCCTTCAGAATTGCTTGCCTTTACCTTTATCTGCAGTAAGAGGAAATGCAACTAATAAGCATAAAGCTTAGCAAGTACTATCTAGCTCACAAAATCTCGAAATATGCAAGCATGTTTTTTAAACAATGTGAAATCACATGAGATACTTTTATGCTTAAAAGAAACACTAAAACATGTATAACTCAAAACATGCATACTCAAGCATTAATAAGTCTTAACTCACTTTTTTTTTCTTGGCTTAACATGAAACTTTAGTAATTCTTTAACTTTAAATCTTTCTTTAACTTTTAGAAAACTTCCTTAAACTTTAGAAAAAACTTTGCTAAAGCATATACTTGAAAATAATACTCACTTGGATCCACTTAAGACGTAAGTACCATCTTATGCGCGTTCCCTAAAAGGTTGGGGTAGCGAGCTGCCAATCCTAATAGAGCAGACCTTGGTCTACCAGGGCCAAGACCTTGGAATTGGACACCTAGATTTCTTTAATGACGCCCTTGGACGCCGGGTACTGGCCTTAGAAAATAAAATAGCTTTTCTTTCTTTTCTTTCTTATCTTTAAATGCCTTGGTATTTTATCGAACACCTTGTGTGCCCAAATCCCTAAGTCTTGACTTTTGGGGATTTCGTAAGGCCTTGGCCTTCTCTTTTCTTTTTCTTTATCTTTCTTTTCTTTTCTTATAGATTTCTTAGACCCTAAACTCACATAGGGTACTCTATCAAATATATATAAGCATATAATGAACTAAGATCACATGCAACATCTTAACTAAAAGTAAATATCTCCTTTAAAACTTTTAAGGGAAAATTCTTGCGGAAAACCGCCTCTTACTGCAGGTGAGCAGTACTTACCTTGATTTCTTGGACTTACAACCGAATTTAGACGACTAGGGCTCGGGTGAAACTTGAGATCTCTACGAACCGTCCGCGCCTACGTGTTCTTCTCGTCGAGACGAACGAAACGCTCCGACCCCCCTTGAGATTCCCTTAGCCGGCGCCCCTTAGGAGAGGAGAGGAGGAAAGAAAACCTAGGTTCCCTTTTGTTTTCGCCGCCCCTCCCTCGCCCCCTTCTCGCACGCAGCCGAAAATTCTCTTCCAAGGGTTTCACGCGACTTAAGCGGGGTTTAAATACCTCTTCATGAAAAAAACTTAACTACTCTATAAAATTATTTCTCTCCGCCTTTTGTTGTGCTTGATACCCTAGCCCAGCCGGTCACTTGCGCGCCCTTAAGGGCTTGCTCCTCCTGTGGTCGCGAGTTCGAACCCCCCTGCTGCCCTTTAAAGTTTTTCCTTTTTTAAAAATACTAAACGGACTCGGAAAATTCCATAAAAATATTCTAAAAATTCCTAAAAATATCTAGAATATTTCTAAAACATTTTTAAATAGTTCTAAGGACTTTAAGGACTTAAAATGGAAATTTTGGGGCATTACATAGGATGTCCTCTACTACGTAGATTGTTCTCACCACATATATGTTGCAGGTTGCATTTTTTGATCCCAAACATACTATCTGCTTTCTATTTTGATGCATAAATTATCCATCCACAATTCCTTTCATTACAAATAGCAATAACCTTCTCATTGTTATTTTTTTTCTATACAAAAATGAGCGTCTTGTAGCAATAGTATAGTTTTTAAGACATCATCTAAAATCAGCAGCATCCTTGAATTTTTGCCCTTCGCTAAGGATACAATTAATCCAAGCATCTATAATATTCGACATTAAGGTATGTTCGATTTCTTTATGAATCCATGATTGTGTGTGTTCCTCCTCAACCCTTACAGTTTGATATAAAATTATTAAGATGCATCGAAGACAAATAAATATATACCATACATACATAATGAAAGGCATTGATATCATATGCACTTATGCTAGATGTAATATAAAATATTATCAAAACCCTAATATGAAGAGGGATATAATATATTTTACCTCTGAAAATTTAGGTCATCGATATGTTTATTTCTACTCTCTACCCTCAAATCGATCATGTTGAGCTTCATACACATTTGAAGATGTATCATATTTAGGACATCATCATCATCGTTTAAAGTCACGTATATCTTATGTTGCGGAGCTATGTGTTGCAGAATCATATATTCAGGAGTAATCTTCGCATATTTTTTGGCAAGACTCACAAATATATCTGTTTCGGAAGTAAACGACATGGACAATAGTGTTGGATCGAGAGACACGATAGAGGAGGGGGTGAATATCGTTAAAAATTTTCGGAAGAGAGTTAGAGCAAGTACGCATGGAAAACACAAACGCAAACACAGATGATTTTACTTGGTTCGGAGCCTGGGTCGACTCCTACTCCAAGGCCCATGGTCGTTGACCGTTTACTGAGGGCAATTCTATAATCGCGCAAAGATTCTTATAAAAGTTTACAATTGTAGTACAGTAATAGTATAACAGAAATGAAAAATTAGTTCTTCGTTACCGACGTCCGATATCGGATGTTTCTCGGAGCAGAGGGACGTCGTCGGCGCTTTCGTGTCGAGTTGGAAGGTTTCTGGGGCGAAGCGTAGGAGCAGAAGAACGTAACAGCGTTGGAAGAAGTTGTGTTCAAGCTTGAGGGGTCGAGGGCCTTTTATAGGGTTCTGAGGGCACCTTAGAGCACGGGGGCGCCCTCCACGTGGCCTGTGATCCGCTCACTTCGCGGTCAGCGAGTTATCCCTTCAAAATCGGGATAAGTCCTTGACGGGGGCGCCCGGGAAGCTGAGGCCGCCCTGGCTGACCTTTTCAGCGGGAGTATCGGCTGGATGAGACTTATCCTCATCGCTGACTTCAGGAGCGGGGCGCCCTGGTGGTTGAGGGCGCCCTGGGCGTTCGGGGCGCCCTGGGTGCTGGGGGCGCCGGGGCTACTGAGGGCGCCCCGGCCAGTATTCAGCCGAAGCTCCTTTTGCTTCATTTGTTTTGTGCTCACCTTGGGGGCGCCCGGGATACTCAGGGCGCCCTACTTAGCTGCTGTCTCACTCCTTTGAGGCACTCTGAGCTGCAGACACTCGTTCCTTTGGTCCTGCATCCAGGGTTAGTCCGAAAACAACATAAAGCAGTAAGTTGTTAGTTTTATACAGCCTTTGTTGTCTTGGTTCTGACTTTGGGTTTCCAAAATGGAACCCTAGGTCGAACCGACGCCTACTGTTCCCTCAATGGAGAATGCGTCCTCACCTACTCCTCTCAGGAGAGTTTACCTATCGCCAACCGGCTCCTCTGGTTGGACTTTTGCCCAGCAGTCCTTCGCCAGGACTTCAGTACCAGGCTGTCCTTTACCTGGTGCCTAGCATTCCTTCGCTAGGTCTTGTTGACTAGCAGCCCTTCGCTAGTTGCCTAGTAGTCCTTCACTAGGACTTGGTGACTAGAAGCCCTTCACTAGTTGCCTAGTAGTCCTTCACTAGGACTTGATGACTAGCAGCCCTTCGCTAGTTGCCTAGCAGTCCTTCGCTAGGGCTTTTCCTGCACACTTGAGTAAGATGTTAGAAAAACAAATAAGACTTAACTTTTGAACCCTTTGCCATTTATCAAAACACAGGTTTGACTTGGGTGCTGTCTGCACCAACAAATAGGTCCTGATGGTACGACCTTGGGTGACGACAAGGGGTACCTGAGCCTGCGAGGTTAACATGGGCATTAAAGGGACACACCGGAAGGAGTTCCAGCGGAGCCCTCTCCGACGCTCAAGTTAAAAATCCCTTCAAATAGGAAAAAACTCGGAAACCAAGTTGTGTTTAGAATCCAAAGTATTTAGAGCCCCTTACCTAGGTGCCTTAGCACCTTATATAGTCATTGTCCCTCTTCTTTCAGCACTAAGACGATATTGTAACCAGCTCTCCTATTTCCACATGTTATGGGTCGTAACTACTTGCCTGCTATTATACACAAGGGGAGTGCTAGTAACTACCACTGCGCATATTAAGTTTACCATTATCATTCCAAGTTGTTACGTTATTATAACCACCTCCCCTGCCTCCATGCATTACGGTCAAAACTATCTGCCAGCTATTATACGCAAGGAGGGTGTTGGTAACTACCGCTAGGCATATTAAGTTTACTATTATCATTTCAGGTTGTTCTTCTTTTTCGTCATTAATGCCCTGCCAGTACTCCAAAGGTATTTAGGGACTTCATGAATGAGATCTCGAGTGATAGGCCAACCGAGGCCTAACACTATGCTGAGCTCTCATACATTTTCCCAACTGAGATCTCCTACCAGGGGTGAACTTCCCAGGTTGGGCTTAGATGTGTTGCTTGGGCCCGGGCACTCCTCGGCTTCGATGGACTCGAGCCCTTCTCTTCTGAGATGGACTCAGACCCTTTTCTCCCGAGATGACCTTGGGCACTTCTCTCCCAAGTTGACCTCGGACACTTCTCTCCCGAAATGGACTCGGGCCCTTCTCTTTCGAGATGGACTCGGGCCCTTTTCTCCCGAGATGACCCTAGACACTTCTCTCTTGAGTTGGCCTTGGGCACTCTTCTCTCGATGTGGTCTCGGGCACTTCTCTCGTTGCCATTGTAGTCATGTCACATAGCCTCTACAAGCCACGTGTCTACCTCTAGCTAATATGCCAATCACAAGCTCCCTGTTAAGTCTAATCGAAGGAACTTGCTTGCTTGATTGGACTTGTGGCGATTTTGTTGGTGCTAGAAGCACCAAAGTTGAACCTATGTTTTGATAATGGTAAAGGGTTCAGAAGTTAAGGTGTTGTTGTGATCTAACAATGCTGATTAAGTGTGCGGGAAAAGTCCTAGGTGTTGGAACTTGGATGGCTAGAGAGGGGGGGTTGAATATAGCCAGATACAAAAATCGCTTTCACTTAACAGATTTCTGCACTTCAAGGGTTAGTGGCACAGTGGAAGAAATGCAAAACAGAGTAGAACTGCAGAAATAAAAAGCAACCCAAAAACGCTAACAAGGAGGGTTTACAAGGTTCGGGGATAACGTGCCCCTACTCCTTGGTGTGCCCGTGAGGTGGGCGATCCCTTGATCGTCGACAGATCAAGCCCCGGAAATCCGGATATCAAATGTAACCTCCTTCTCGGTGGAGTAACCTCTCCACAGCAGGTTCAACAGAATAATGAAAATAAGCACAAGAACCACAAAGGAAGCTTACAAAGCACTTAGGACAAAAAGAACACAAGCGAACTCCTCACCGAGCTCCACTCGGCACTGATCTCACGCAAGAACTCTCTCTTCATGTCTTCTTGCTGATAGACTCGCCAAGGTCCTTGTTTCTTCTTCCAGGCGCTCAAGTATGCAATGTCGCTCAAAACTTCAGCTGCTTCAGAGTGATGCACAAAAGATGGAGAAGCAGTTTGTCGCATGAACCAGAGAAGTGATCAAGTGTACTGCTGAGGCTTCATCGCTACCAAGCCCTTAAGCCTCTCCCACTGATCGCCAGGTCACAGTCACCTCTCTGCAGCTCCCAGCTGCTCAACTGCAACTGCCCACCTACCACTGAGCTCTCCTGGACTCCCTGAGCTTCCCTCAGACGAGCCCCAGATAGCAGCTCCAGCAGCGCCAGCATCCGTTGCAACCTGAGATGGATCCCTATCAAACCTGATGTAGCAAAAGCCTCTGTTTGACTCTCCTTGTGTAAACCTGATTCAACTGCACACTTAGCAGCTCATTAGAACAGAAAATCAACAGACGATCAAAACATCAGAACATATCAGTGATGATCAGAAGAGAAACAGAACGCAATCAGAACTCTGACAGCATTTTTGAATAAAGCTGCCAGCCACTAATCGGTCCCCGGACCGATCAGAGTGACTCCTGATCGGTCACCAAACCGATCAGAATGGTCTCAGACCGATCAGGCTCCAGCCTGATCGATCCCCAGTGAGAAACCTGAAATCGCGACTTCTCCGGGACCGATCACCAGACCGATCCAAGTCTTTCCAGGTTCGCAGTCCAACCCTCCTGATCGGTCACCAGACCGATAAGGGTGTGGCCTATCTGTCTGTAGACCGATCAGAGCACCTCCTAACCGATCAGGCTCCAGCCTGATCGGTTATAATGAGAACCTTGCGACAATTGATCGTTCACCAGAACGATCTGAACAGTATCCCTGATCGGTCACCAGACCGATCAGGAGTCGATCAGTAAGATTCCCAATCTCACTGTATGCTCCCTAATCGGTCACCAGACCGATTAGGAGCCGATCAGTAGGGTTCCCAAACTCACTGTATGCTCCCGGATCGGTCACCAGACCGATCAGTCATAGCTGGATCGGTCACCAGACAGATCCAAGAGGAAACACCGTGCCAACTTACCTGATCGGTCACCAGACCGATCCAGGCAAGGTCAAATCTCCTCTAAGTCACGAGAACAAGCTTCCAGCCCTTCTCTGACTCGTTCTTAGTCCCCCGGACCAAGACTCGGTGCCTAGTCTCACTCACTGGGACTTCAACCTAGCCCTCTAAGCTAGGACCTGGCCCTCCAAGCCAGGGTTTCATCAACCTAGCCCTCCAAGCTAGGACCTGGCCCTCCAAGCCAGGGTTTCATCAACCTAGCCCTCCAAGCTAGGACTTGGCCCTCCAAGCTAGGGTTTTATCTACCTAGCCCTCCAAGCCAGGGTTTCATCCAACCTAGCCCTCTAGGATAGGACCTGACCCTCCAAGCTGGGGTTTCATCCAACCTAGCCCTCCAGGCTAGGACCTGACCCTCCAAGTCAGGATTTCATCCAACCTAGCCCTCCAGGCAAGAACCTGACCCTCTAAGTCAGGATTTCATCCAACCTAGCCCTCCAGGCTAGGACCTGACCCTCCAAGTCAGGATATCATCCAACCTAGCCCTCTAGGCTAGGACCTGATCCTCCAAGCCAGGATTTCATCCAACCTAGCCCTCCAGGCTAAGACCTGACCCTCCAAGTCAGGATTTCATCCAACCTAGCCCTCCAGGCTAGGTCCTGACCCTCCATGTCAGGATTTCATCCAACCTAGCCCTCCAAGCTAGGACCTGACCCTCCAAGCCAGAATTTCATCCATCTCCGTGCCCAGTCCCCGACCAGGACTTAATTTAAATCATCTCATTAACCTAAACTAAAATCGGTGTCAACACCAAAACAACAATCAGGGTCAGACTGCATCAACAATCTCCACCTTTTTGTTGTTTGACAATCCGATTTTAAGTTTAGGAATTTGAATCCAATTGTCTCAAATTTTAGAATCATAGGGGAATCAGGATCCTCCCCCTACAACAATCAAACTCGTAGTATTCTAAACTTAACCAAACCTCACTCTCCCCCTTTGTCAAACACCAAAAAGGGTGTAGACCGATTGTTATGTTTAAACATACTCCCCCTAAACCCTAGGGGTTCTCCCAAAACAACCAAGATATGATTGATTTAGAAACATATGAAACCATGTGATAAATATAAAGCAAGATATAGCAATCACATGCATCATATTAATCAAGGAATAGAGTAAAAATCAGAACCAATAATAAGCATGGAATAGCCAAGCATACATAGAAATCAGGCATAAAGTCAGATGCATCACACAACATCAGAATATAGTCAAGTACAACACCTAGTAAAATCAAAGTCGGATGCATAGCAATCCATCAAAGTATCGTCACAGACAGCATCAAGTTATAACAATCATAACACAAATCATGAGAGCTAGATCAGAGTAGAGCCATAATCAATTGTCGGCGGGGGGATCATCGGCCTGCATGGGGTCATCAGCCATGTCATCATCAGGTATAAAGGACCCCGGTACAATACTGCCAGAGGGCGCATCTCCAGGAAACGTATGCTGGCGCCACTCGTCATACCAAGTCTGCTGCTGGGATCGGATCCCTGAAACATCGGACTCTAATGCATGAAGGCGGCGATCGAATGACCGAAACTCAGACCGAACCTCCTGACGCCAGAGCTCGGAGATATGAATCTCATGCTGCATCGTCAGCTCTAGCTCCAAAACCTGCCAGCGGATGTCTGGATCTGGCTCATAGTCGTAGTTAGCAGTAGCGGGGGGCGCCTCTTGATGTGCAGCCGGAGCTGCGAGTACCTGAACATGTGCACCCCGAGGAAGCTCACCAAGACCTCACCCGTCCTTCCAAAACAGACTCTGATCATCAGGCCCAACAATGATGCCAGATTTGGCAAACGCGCATTTGCCCAATTGACAATCCTGTCTAACCATGGGCACTGTCCTGCCCTTGGTCACATCAATACCAACTGGCTGAAGCCAGTCAGTGATGACGTGACCGAAAGACATATAAATAGTGCGGCGACTGAGCTCTCTATAAGATATGATCAACTGAAAGATGCACTCCATAAAGTCCAAATGGCGGTGCATGCCATAGAGCATCAAACAGTGATATAGACGAATCTCAGTCAAAGGTTTGGAGGTGATCGGCAGAATGCAGTTGGTGATTATCTTGAAAAGAATGTAATCAATGGGAGAAAGTCAAAGGGCTGCACAGGTTGGAAAATCAGGCCCTAACTCATCTAGGCCAGCTGGTCTGGGATGGCCAAAGAAATGCTTATAAATGCCATCGGGGGTGACGTCCTCAAATGGAGGTAGTAAGGGATCAGGAAGCTCTGGGTAGATGGAATAGAAATTAGGTGATCGTCGACCGCCAAGATACTCCGCCAAGACATCATAGGAGAAATCAAGATTCCTCTTCACTACTCGAGTAGTGAAATCAAAGCCACCTTGAGGTCCTTGTTGCAGATTATTGTAGAATTCAGAAATAAGGTCATAGTTGATTGTTCGCTCCAGGGAAAGAAAGAATTCGAGATTGTAAAAATCAACCACCTCGAGGATAAAGGGACAATGCTCAGCCAGGAAAGGTCTATCAATCGACCTACAAGAAAGAAGCTTGAAAGTTCGGGTCTGAAACGCTTGCTCAAAAGCAACGTTAGGAAATCGGGAACTCGATGAAGGCTGAGGCCTTCGAGAGGGTGCGGACGATGAAGGGCCTTTGCCCTTTGAGCTTCCCTCAATGGGTTCTTTTCCCTTGGACGATTTTCTAATGTCGGATAGAGATCATGGCAACAGATCGGATCAATATGAGTAAATCAAACATTGATAAGATCACGATATAAGTTGACAATCATGGCATACACAACAAATTGATAAGAATTTGAAGTTAATCAGCACACAAGGTTGTGATCAGGAGATATAATCAATGGCCCAACAGATCACAAGGATAAGGTTAATCAGTAATAAGATAGGTCACGGCATAGGCAGGGTCACGACAATGGCACACACATCACACAAAGAACCAATATGATTAGCTTCCAAAGATTATGTAATATGAAGTAATCAACAGATTAAAAACAACATAGAACTTACTTAGGTGTCATGATGTGAGAAATCTGGAGAAGATGGGAGCCTATAGAACTCGCAAGTTCTTAGAGAGCTCGAGAGGACTCAGATCGCAGGGAGCAGAAGAGACTCGAACGCTCACCCAGGTAGGGAAGAATGAGCTCGTAGGAAGGAGTTGCTGAGAACACCAACAGTAGGAAGAAGAACTCACACGCACAGGGTGAAGATCGCACGCGCAAGAGGAAGAAATGAGCGGTTTCGGCGCTAGGGTTCGGGAATGTAAGGTTTAGACGGAGTTAATAGGTTGGTGGACCGATCCACCAACCGAAATTTAATGCGATTGAAAGGATCACCGTTCGATCCAAGAGCGCCCAGATCGATCAGGCTCCAGCCTGATCGGTCTGGCTTGGTCCTGATCGGTCGGGCGACCGATCAGGCAAGCCCCTGATCGGTCTCCCGATCGATCAGGGAGTGAACAGTAGGTTCGTGAGGTTTTCTGTGACCCTCCTGATCGGTCGCTGGACCGATCACCACAGGGGGCCAGATCGGTCTGGGGACCGATCCAGGCCAACACAGAAAGTTTTGACACTTTCTCGCGAAATAGCTGGATCGGTCAATTGGACCGATCAGCCCTATGCCTGATCGGTCTGTGGACCGATCAACCCTATGCCTGATCGGTCGGTGGACCGATCAGGTATCAGAGATTTGCTTATACGTTTCTGAAACTTCAGTTTCAGATTCCCGAATGAATTTTGATACGATTTGATGGAGGATTATCGATCTTGAAGGTGTTCCCATGACTAAAATTGATCCCTGAACAAGGATCAAAGGTCCTTATGGGTTTAGCAAATCAATTTGCTCCAACAAAGTGGAGTCAAATGCAAACACAAACATCCATTCAATTTCAACCAAGTTTGTATCAATGTAAAGTCTCCAATCAAGTTTCCTTGATTGGAATGTCCAAGTATGATCATGGAGCCAAGTATACATATGTTATGCATTGGTTTTCCCCATACTTGGTCAACTTAGTGATTATTATCTCGTCAACCTAATTTCTCAAGGAATGCATTGACATTTTGAGTAGTTAGGTTGATCCTAGCATCTCACCACATATCTAGCAAACAAAAATATTTTGTTAAACCTTATAGTTTGTGTGAGATGTCCCCAAGTTACCCAATAATTGTTCCCAATAATTTGAAATAATCATGAAGGGTTTTGAATGCTTCTCAATCCTATGAAGCGCGACACATTCCCAACTCCCTTCGTAGGAAACTAAACTCATTCTCGGGGAGTGGTTTAGTGAAAATGTCCGCTAGGTTCGATTTGGACTCTACATGTGAGAGTACAATGTCTCCTCTAGCAACATGATCTCTAATGAAGTGGTGACGCACTTTAATATGCTTGGTTCTAGAATGATGGACTGGATTCTTAGTGAGGTTTATGGTGCTTATGTTGTCACACAACACTTGCACACCCTTGTATGTCAATCCATAGTCCTCTAGAGTATGAATCATCCACAACAATTGTGATACACTATCTCCCATGGCGATATATTCTGCCTCGGTCGTGGAGAGAGCAACACAATATTGCTTCCGACTTGACCAACTAACTAGTGATGATCCTAAGAATTGGCAGCCCCCACTTGTGCTTTTCCGATCCAACTTGCACCCAACATAGTCGGAATTGGTGTATCCAATTAGGTCAAATGACTCGGTATGGGGGGGTACCAAAGACCAACTCCATTTGTGCCCTTCAGGTATCTCAAAATTCTTTTAACAGCAATTAGATGAGATTCCTTAGCACAGACTTGATACCTAGCGCACATACCCACAGCAAAAAGTATATCAGGTCGACTAGCTATGAGGTATAGCAAACTACCTATCATGCTCCGGTATTGAGTTAAGTCAACAAGTTTACCACTCTCATCATTGTCTAACCATGTGTTTATAGCCATGGGAGTGATTACCTCTTTCGAATCACTCATGTTAAATTTTCGGAGCATCTCTTGAGTATACTTTGATTGGTTCACATGGATTCTGTCACGAGTTTGCTTGATTTCAAGTCCAAGGAAGAAAGTCAACTCTCCCACTAGACTCATTTCAAATTCACTCTCCATGTGCCCAATAAATTCATTTAAATAGCCCTTATTGTTTGAGCCATAAATTATGTCATCGACATACACTTGGGCTACAAATATATTGTCACCATCTCTCCGTAGAAATAGTGTAGGGTCTATTTGTCCTCTAACAAAATCCTTTTCAATTAGAAATGTCGACAACCGCTCATACCAAGCTCGGGGTGCTTGTTTAAGGCCATAGAGCGCCTTCTTGAGTTTGAACACGTGGTTTGGGAATTTGGTACTCTCAAACCCCGGAGGTTGTTCGACATAGACCTCTTCTCTTATTAAACCATTTAGAAAGGCTGATTTGACATCCATTTGATAATGTTTGAAACCTCGATGTGCTGCAAATGCAAGCATCAATCGGATGGACTCTAATCGTGTCATGGGAGCATAGGTCTCATCGTAATCAAGGCCTTCAACTTGACTGTAGTCCTTGGCTACTAAGCGTGCCTTGTTTCTTACGATTTCTCCCTTATGGTTCAATTATTTTTGAAGACCCATTTGGTTCCAATAATGGTGGTCTTCTTAGGTCTAGGGACTAAGTCCCAAACTTGACTCCTTTTGAATTGACCTAGTTCATCTTGCATGACAATGATCCAATCGGGATCATTTAATGTTTTATCAATTTTTCTAGGTTCAATTTCGGAAATTAGGGCAACTTCATTAGCCTCATTTCTGAAGAATGATCTAGTCCTAATCCCATGATGGATGTCTCCAACAATTTGGTCTTGGGGATGGCTAGAGGCTAACCTAGTTTGCCTTGGTGTTGGTGGTGCTTCCTGAATGGTGTCACTAGACACAAATTCAGCCTCAGGATCTGGCTGATCTATGGGTTGTCTAGGCTCACCGTCATCAGACTCATCACCACTATCTACAACACTTGGACTTCCATTCAAACCTAGTTTCCTAAGTTCGAATTGAACTCCTTCGACATCTTCTGGTTGATCATTTACTTTTGGGATTTCCTCAAAAACAACATCAGAAGACTCTTCAACTATTCTAGACTTCTTGTTATAGACTCGGTAAGCTTTGCTAACGAGGGAGTACCCGACCAGTATCCCTTCATCAGCTTTTGCTGTGAACTTTCCCAGATGGTCCTTGGTGTTTAGAATAAACACCTTACAACCAAACACCCTAAGATGTTTAACTGTAGGTGGTTTTCCAAACCAAAGTTTATGAGGAGTCTTCCCTAGAAATCTATGTATGAGGACTCAGTTTTGCACGTAGCAAGCTGTGTTCACAGCTTCAGCCCATAAGTAGCTCGGTAAGGAGTACTCATTGAGCATGCTTCATGCAACCTCTTGTAAGACCTGGTTCTTCCTTTCCACAACACCATTTTGTTGTGGTGTTCTAGGAGTGGAGAACTCGTGTCTATACCCTCTATTTTGACAAAACTCTAAAAATCTTTGATTTTGAAATTTACCTCCATGATCACTTCTTATTGTTTTAATTGTTGATGATTTTTCGTTTTCAACTCTTCTACAAAATGAAATAAAAACATCTAAGGTTTGATCCTTATATTTTAGAAAATAGGTCCATGTATATCTAGTAAAATCATCAATGATCACAAAACAATATCTACTACCATTCAAGGATATAAAAGTGCTACAATCAAACAAGTTCATGTGAAGTAAATCCAATGTGGTAGAAGTACTTACAGTGCTTTTACCTTTATGTGCAGATTTTGTTTGCTTACATATTTGACATGCATCACAAAGTTTGTCCTTTTCATACTTGATGCTTGGTAAGCCACGAACTAGTCCCTTGTTGGCCAATTTCCGGATATTCTTCATGTTCACGTGTGCTAGTCTCCGGTGCCAAAGGGTGGACTCATCTTCTCTTGACATGAAACACTTAACAAAAGCATTAGTAGCACTTTTAAAGGAAACTTGGTAAATGTTATCTACTCTTGTGCCTACTAGTATCGTGTCAAAGGTGTCATGTTGTCTAACTAGACATTGACTTGATTGGAAATCAATTGTGTAACCCGCATCATACAATTGACTGACACTTAGGAGATTAAATGTCATCCCCTTGATTAGAAAGACATTCTTAATCCTAAGACATTCGGATATTTGAATGTCTCCTATTCCTATAACCTTAAGATTACCATTATTACCAAAGGAAACATTACCTCTACTTTTTCTTTGAAGGGTAGTGAATAAGGATCTATCACCAGTCATATGTTTGGAGCACCCACTATCAACGAACCAAGTTGATAGATGCTCCCCCTCAATCATGACCTACACAATTCGAAAAATAGAAGATTTAGGTACCCAAACTTGGGACCTAAAGCACCTACTATGCAAGACTTAGGCACTCATGCCTTGACTACTTTCCTTTGAACCCTAGGAGCCTTAAATTGTCTAACATCAGTCCTAAATATTAAGGAAACAAATGATGGTTCTTTGGGTCGGTAACCAATACCAGCCCTATTGTAGACAGCTCTTTGTGCATTTAGAATCATATCTAAAGTTTTTGAGCTTGTTGAGAATTTCTCAAGAACACTCTTAAGTATCTCAACTTCACTCTTCAATGATTTGTTTTCATCTTCTAACATTTCTACATGCAAATCATCAATATCCTCATCCTTAGAGGATTTCAAATGTTCTACTTTAACTTTCAATGATTTAACCTTATCTTTTGACTTTTTCAACAAGTTGGTTAAACATGCAATAGTTCTATAACATTTGTCCAATTTGGGAGAGATTACCTCATCATCATCCGAAGATGATAAAGCCGCGTTTGAGGAGTTGGTGGATTCATCACTGCTCTCTTCTCCTTCAATTGCCATGAGTGCCACATGCCGTGTACTCTTTTTGTAACGCCCGCCTTTTTCTCACACCTTATGGTGCGGCGAGAAGCGGCGTTACGCTAAACATACATGTACATATAAAACATCTTAATGCAACGGAATAATTTTTTTCTTCTACACATGCTTTTAACCATGCAACTAATATATGAAACATCTATACATGCATAAACTTGTCTTCCATAAACCTAGTGTCATTGGACTTAGCATATTAACAACATGCATGACATCATGGTATAACCATTTCATAGCTTATTCATAATCATCATAAGTAGCATAACCAAAATATAGCATAAGTAGCATTGAAACATAAGTAGCATAATCATCCATTAGACATAACCATTGAAACATAGCATAGAATCTAAGGAGGCATTTCCAAAACCCAAGACATGCGATATGTGTAAATAAAAGAATCGTTTGTCATGTCACTGCCACACACACACATGCTCTTGCCTCTCCTGCTGCTTCCCTTAATAACCTCTTGCTTGATCTGCGGTACGAGGAAAATAAGACTATAAGTACACAGGCTTAGTAAGACCCTTTCCTACTCACTAAAACCATATGTCACTTAAACATAAACATATCAAGCATCTAACATAACATAATTCTGAACATAAAATATAAGCATAGTCTTGGCGTAATTCATAAGCATATGAACAACTAATATAGCATGATTCTTAACATAAGCATAAACCTAAAACATACTTAGCATGACATAATTCTTAGCATACATGAGCATACTTATCATGACATAATTCTTAACATACGTGAGCATACTTATCATGACATAATTCTTAACATACATGAGCATACTTATCATGACATAATTCTTAACATACGTGAGCATGAAACATACCTATCATAAGCATAAGCATAAAACATACTTACCCTGGCGTGATGCATAACATGAATGAATGCATGAGTCAAATGCATTTACATAAGAATGCTTAATTTTAAAATCATACTTTTAAAACATAAACATAACATCATTGGAGTCCCCGGCTTGTACCACATACATACATCATAAGCGCGCATCCCTAAGTAAATACGAGGTAGCGAGCCCCGACCTACTAGGGTAGGAACAGCTACGGTAGTTCCAAACACCGGGGCGTTCTTAAGGTGCCCATCCCTGTTGGACAGCTACGGTAGTCCCAGAACCGTGGACAGCTATGGTAGTCCAAAACCGAGGCGTTCTTAAGGTGCCCATCTCTTGGACCCTTACTTCGGTCCGGTACAAGCTCATTCATAAAATAAAATAACTATGCATGCTTCATCATTCATACTTATTTCATAACATCATTATGCCTTCATCATTCATACTTATCATTCGTACTTAAGGCATAATCATCATCTTTATCCATATTCTTTCATTCATAAAAACATGACATCCATACATAATCATACTTCTAAGCATAAATATTATCTTGGTTCATAAAGCTTGCATGATCATGGTACATAAATAAACATACAATTCATACATGATACATTTCATCTAGCATACATAATCCTAGAATCCATTGTAAAACATGCATGGGTAAGCTACATATACACATGGTGCATACTACCTAGGTTCATGACATTCATCATAAAACATGCATAGACCTTCATACACATACATCTATTATAAGCATTTAACCTTCTACATCCATCATTCTATTTATCATAACATACCCCTACATCGCTTACGTTCATGGTATGTGATCTAAATATTCATGAGTAATGCATAACATAGAACCTAACATACAAGGTCATGTTACATAACACATAAGCTAAGATTTTGGTAATATAAAGATCCGTACATCGTGCTTAACTATGTACTCACATTATGGTAACTTATAAACATGTATCCTTGAGACCTTAGCCCAATTCAAACCCTAAATTTGGGTCTTGGCCGAAAACCCTAAGGGACCATAAAGCCATAGAAAATTTACCTAGGTCATGATTAACATCCCATACCTTACATATCATGCCATGGAAATCATTTGAACCCTTGGTTGGATTTAACCCTAAGTCCTAGGCCCAACCCATGAGTTGGCCGAAACCCTAGAAGGGTAATAAGCCCATAAGAATGTTTATATAAATCACCATTATTACCTACAAAATATCATAGGAAACATACTAATCATGCTTGGAAAGGTTGGAGTTTACCCTAGCCCCTTAACCTTGATGTGGCCGAAACCCTAGGGGGGTTTTGGGGTGCTACAAAACTTCCAAAATCATACTTTTAGGCTTAACTTATCATGAGTAAACATTTGAAAGCATAAGAGAGATCTTTAACATGATTTTTAGCCCAAAAACCTTGCTTGGCCGAAACCTTCACAAGCCCTAACCATGGATTTTTCAACATAGCATGCCAATAAGAACTTAGATCATGACAAATAACTTGGAAGCTATCATACCACAGGTAAGGGGGTCTTACCTTCCCTTATCTTGGATTAAATCCTTGAATAAAGAAATAGAAAGAACCTTCTTGACTCCAAACTTCTCCTTAGCTCTTGTAACCTAGTAGAGAGCCTTGAGTCTTCAAGATGGAGTCCTTGGTGGAAATTTTCCTAAGGGGAGAACCCTTGTGGGTTTCAGCTAGAGCAAGGAGGAAGAGGAAGAAATGAAGAAGATAAGGGAAAATGAAACTCCCATGCCACCTTTATACCATATTAAGGAGGGCAAGTGAAGAGTCATGGTGTCTCTTCCCTTAACTCTTCATTTTCCCTAAGCCTTAACCAAAATCCACTTTATCCTCTACTAGCACTCCCTTGCTAGGTGAATTGGTTAGTACATGCATGGTGGTACCATAGGTCCAAGGTTCAATCCTTGGTGCATGCACTTTGTTTTTATTTTATTTTTATTTTTATTTTTCCTTATTTCTGAAAATTCCCCTAAAATTCACCCATGATCATGCTAATATTCCTAATTAAAAACCATTTATATTTATATTAAATTCTACCTAAAATCCACTAATAACTGTTGGATCGAGAAAGACCGATAGAGGGGGGGTGAATATCGGAAAATGTTCGGATTTAAAAGAAAGAGCAGTTACGCAGCGGAATAAAATCAAACAACGCAAACACCAGTAGTTTACTTGGTTCGGAGCCTGGGTCGACTCCTACTCCAAGGCCCACGGTCGTTGACCGTTTACTTTGGGCAATTCTATAATGCGCAAAACGGTTACAGAGTAAGATTACAAAAATGACTGTAAATAGAAAGTTACACTCTGTTTTACCAACTCCCGGTTGTAGATCGAGTTTCGGTGCAGTGGGAGGTCGATGACGCTACGGACTTGAGTTGGGAAGTTCCTGGAGCAGAGCGTAGTCGTCAGAGCGTTTGGAAGCGTTGAATGAAAAGCGGTGTTGAAGCTCGGGGTCGAGGGGTGCTATTTATAGCACCTAGGGGCGCCCTGGTCGTCGAGGGCGCCCTGCCACGTGTCTCCCGATCCGCGCTTCGCTCGGTCAAGCCTTATCGCACCAGAATAGGGATGAGGTTTGACCTCTGGGGCGCCCTGGTCGCAGAGGGCGCCTTGGTTGACTTTTTCCGCGCAGAAGACTCGGCTGTGGATAGAGCTGAGGCTTCGCAGAGAGAGCTGGAGGCGCCTTGGCTGCTGAAGGCGCCTTCACTGACGAAGGCGCCTTCGCTGCTGAGGGCGCCTTGCCCAGTAAGCAGCTGAAGCCCATTTGCTTCGTTTGGTTCTGGTTCACCTTGAGGGCGCCCTGGACACTTAGGGCGCCTTACTCAGCTGTTGCCTCACTCCTTTGAGGCTCTCTGAGTTGCAGACACACGTCCCTTTGGTCCTGCATCAAGGGTTAGTCCAAAACACAACAAAACAATAATTTTATACAGCCTTAGCTGTCTTGGTTCTGACTTTGGTCTCCAGAATGGAGCCCTAGGTCGAACCGACGCCTAATGTTCCCTCAAGGGAAACGCGTCCTCACCTACTCCTCTCGGGAGAATTTACCTGGTGCCAACCGGATCCTCCAGTTGGACTTTTGCCCAGCAGCCCTTCGCCAGGTCTTGAGTTTCGCCTAGCAGCCCTTCGCCAGGACTTGGTTTTTGCCCAGCAGCCCTTCGCCAGGTCTTGAGTTTTCGCCTAGCAGCCCTTCGCCAAGACTTGGTTTTCGCCTAGCAGCCCTTCGCCAGGACTTGGTTTTCGCCCAGCAACCCTTCGCCAGGACTTGGTTTCCTGACAGCCCATCGTCAGGTGCCTAGCAGCCCTTCGCTAGGACTTTGTTTCCTGCACTCTCAAGCAGCATTGTTAGACAACAAATAACCCTTAACTTTGAATCCTTTGCCAATATCAAAACAAGGTTCGATCTGGTGCTTTCTGCACCAACAATAACCATGGTCTTAGAAAAGCCCATTAGTACTTAGCTTCTTAATTTAAATGAGAAAATTATGGATAACTAGGCTAAGGTTCGTACTAGTATCTCTAAACTCCTTCAAAACTATTTTGACATGATCAATATTTTAAAGAAAATATTGAGGAGATTTTCCGGGTCGTTACACTTTTCATCCTTCTCCTCTTTGGATGAACTAGAGGAGGATTCATCCCATGTGGCCTTCAAGGCCTTCTTCTTCTTCTTTGATTTATTCTCCTTCTTCTTGAGCTTTGGGCAGTCCTTCTTGAAGTGCCCTTTCTTACTACACTCATAGCAAGTAATGTTAGACTTATCAATCTTAACATCACTAGGGTTACCTTTACCCTTGAAGCGCCGACTCTTCCTCATCATCCTTCTAACAAAGTTGGTCATCTCGGAGGAAGAAGACCCGCTGCCATCCTCCTCGGAATCGGACTCGGACTCAGATGAGGATGAAGATGAAGAGACTTCCTTCTTCTTCTCCTTCTTCTTCTTGTTGGTCTTTTCCCCTGCAACTAAGGTAATCCCCTTCTCCTTGGGGCCTTTATTATCCATTTCATGTAACTCCATTTCACAAAATAAATCATCTAATTTTACAATTGATAAGTCCTTAGAAACCTTGTAGACATCCACCATGGATGACCATAAAGCATTCCTTGGAAAAGCTTTTAACACATACCTCACAAGGTCGCGGTTCTCGACCTTTTCGTCAATGGAGTGGAGACCATTCAATACCTCTTTGAATCTACTATGAAGTTCGCTTACCGTTTCACTCTCCTTCATGGAGAGATTTTGTAGTTGGTTGAGGAACAAGTCCCTCTTGGCTATTCTCGAATCTCGGGTACCCTCATGGAGTTCGATGAGCTTATTCTACAAATCCTTTGCACTTGTAAAGGGACCAACCTTGATTAGTTGATCTTTGTTCATGCCACATTGCAAAGTCACCACCGCCTTCGCATCGGCTTCTCCTTTACGTGTTTGCTTAGCCGACCACCGTGAAGACTCTAACTCTTTTCCCTCCGCGTCTCTTGGAGGGGTGAAGCCTTCCTTCACGGAGAAACACATTCCGATGTCGGTCTTGAGGTAATACTCCATGCGAGACCTCCAATACTGAAAATCTGATCCATCGAAGAAGGGAGGTCGAGTGGTGCTAAAACCTTCTCTCAAAGCCATTGTTGATAGCCCTCGGATGTTAAGCCGCTTGAACAGAGCCCCAAGCTCTGATACCACTTGTTGGAACTTGGATGGCTAGAGAGGGGGGGGGCGTGAATATAGCCAGACACAAAAATCGCTTTCACTTAACAGATTTCTGCACTTCAAGGGTTAGTAGCACAATGGAAGAAATGCAAAATAGAATAGAACTGTAGAAATGAAAAGCAACCCAAAAACGCTAACAAGGAGGGTTTACAATGTTCGGGGATAACTTGCCCCTACTCCTTGGCGTACCCGTGAGGTGGGCGATCCCTTGATCGTCGGCAGGTCAAGCCCCAGAAATTCGGATATCAAATGTAACCTCCTTCTCGGTGGAGTAACCTCTCCACAGCGGGTTCAACAGAATAATGGAAATAAGCACAAGAACCACAAAGGAAGCTTACAGAGCACTTAGGACAGAAAGAACACAAGCGAACTCCTCACCAAGATCCACTCAGCACAGATCTCACGCAAGAACTCCCTCTTCGTGTCTTCTTGCTGATGGACTCGCCAAGCTCCTTGTTTCTTCTTCTAGGCGCTCAAGTATGCAATGTCGCTCAAAGCTTCAGCTGCTTCAGAGTGATGCACAAAAGATGGAGAAGCATCTTGTCGCAAGAACCAGAGAAGTGATCAAGTGTACTGTTGAGGCTTTATCGCTACCAAGCCCTTAAGACTCTCCCATTGATCGCCAGGTCACAGCCACCTCTTTACAGCTCCCAGCTGACTGCTCACCTACCACTGAGCTCTCCTGGACTCCCTGAGCTTCTCTCAAACGAGCCCCAGTCAGCAGCTCCAACAGCGCCAACATCCATTGCAACCTGAGATGGATCCCTGTCAAACCTGATGTAGCAAAAGCCTCTGTTTGACTCTCCTTATGTAAACCTGATTCATCTGCACACTTAGCAGCTCATTAGAACAGCAAATCAACAGAAGATCAAAATATTAGAACATATCAGTGGTGATCAGAAGAGAAATAGAACGCAATCAGAACTCTGACAACGTTTTTGAATTAAAGCTGTCAGCCACTGATCGGTCACCGGACCGATCAGAGTGACTCCTGATCGGTCACCAGACCGATCAGGATGGGCTCAGACTGATCAGGCTCCAGCCTAATCGGTCCCCAGTGAGAAATCTGAAATCGCGACTTCTCCGGGACCGATCACCAGACCGATCCAAGTCTTTCCAGGTTCGGAGTCCAACACTCCTGATCGGTCACCAGACTGATCAGGGTGTGGCCTAATCGGTCTGCAGACCAATCAAAGCACCTCCTGTCTGATCAGGCTCCAGCCTGATCGGTTATAGTGAGAACCTTGCGACAATTGATCGTTCACCAGAATGATCCGAACATTATCCCTGATCGGTCACTAGACCGATCAGGAGTCGATCAGTAAGATTCCCAATCTCACTGTATGCTCCCTGATCGGTCACCAGACCGATCAAGAGCCTATCAGTAGGGTTCCCAAACTCACTGTATGGTCCCTGATCGGTCACCAGACCGATCAGTCATAGCTGGATCGGTCACCAGACTGATCCAAGAGGGAACACCGTGCCAACTTCCCTGATCGGTCACCAGACCGATCAAGGCAAGGTCAAATCTCCTCTAAGTCACGAGCACAAGCTTCCAGCCCTTCTCTGACTCGTACTTAGTCCCCCGGACCAAGACTCGGTGCCCAGTCTCACTCACCGGGACTTCAACCTAGCCCTCCAAGCCAGGGTTTCATCAACCTAGCCCTCCAAGCTTGGACCTGGCCCTCCAAGCTAGGGTTTCATCCACCTGGCCCTCCAAGCCAGGATTTCATCCAACCTAACCCTCTAGGCTAGGACATGACCCTCCAAGCTGGGGTTTCATCCAATCTAGCCTTCCAGGCTAGGACCTGACCCTCCAAGTCAGGATTTCATCCAACTTAGCCCTCCAGGCTAGAACCTGACCCTCTAATTCAGGATTTCATCCAACCTAGCCCTCCAGGCTAGGACCTGACCCTCTGAGTCAGGATTTCAACCAACCTAGCCCTCCAGGTTAGGACCTGACCCTCCAAGCCAGGATTTCATCCAACCTAGCCCTCCAGGCTAGGACCTGACCCTCCAAGACAGGATTTCATCCAACTCTGTGCCCAGTCCCCGACCAGGACTTAATCTCAATCATCTCATTAACCTAAACTAAAATCGGTGTCAACACCAAAATAACAATCAGGGTCAGACTACATCAACACTAGGTACACTAGGAACTAAGTCCTGGTTCAATGAATTGGGCACTAAGTCCTGGCCGCGGGTTGGGCAACTAAGTCCTGACGTATGGTTGGGCACTAAGACTTGGTGAGTGAAGCTGGGCACTAAGACCTGGTGAGTGAAGCTGGGCACTAAGACCTGGTTAAGGACTGGGCACCGAAGACCTGGTGATTAAAGCTAGACACTAAGACTTGGTCGAGGATTGGGCACGAAGACCTGGTGAGTGAAGCTGGGCAAAAGTCCAACTGGAGGAGCCGGTTGGCAAAAAGGTAAATTCTCCCGAGAGGAGTAGGTGAGGACGTGTTCCCCGTAGGAGGGAACATTAGGCGTCGGTTCGACCTAGGGTTCCGTTTGGGAAGCCCAAAGTCAGAACCAAGATAGCTCAGGCTGTAAATCAAGCTTTATTTTATATCATTTATATGTTTCTTGTGTTTTGGAACTAACCCTGGTTGCAGGAATAAAGGAAAGGAGATTTCTGCTGCTAGGCGCCTCAATGGAGTGAGGCGCCTACTGGGCTAGGCACCTGTGTTGCGATAGGCGCCCTAGTGAAGAGTTATTCCAAAGCAATCGAAGCAAACTGCCACATAAGCCTCTGGACCAAGTCAAATGAGGCGCCTGTGTTAACTCAGGCGCCCCAGTTGAAGAGATAAGCGTTGGCCAAGTCTGGGGATTGGAGTTCTCACAGGATAGGCCATGTGTCAAGCGCCCCCTTCAACACAGGTGCACCAGTGACTGATATAAATAGGGGTTCACCCCCAAGGCTTCAGAATAACTTGCTCTCTACGCAATCATTCAAGCGCTACACTCCGACAAGCTCCGTACTTGCGATTCAAGCACCGACGACGACCTGCTGCTCTGAACTTCCAACTTCTCCGGTCGTCGGTAAAAGTTCATTTTTTTAAGTGCAGTAATTTCGTTTTAAATTCTATATTTGTACCCCAACTTGTAATCTTTTACGAAAATATAGAATTGCCCATCGTAAATGGTCAAGGACCGTGGGCCTTGGAGTAGGAGCCGACTGCGACTCCGAACCAAGTAAAAACAAACCGTGTTATCGATTGTTTTTGCTATTTCTGCTGCACAATTACTCTCTTTGTCTGAAAATTTTAATGATCGATATTCACCCCCCCTCTATCGATTCAATCCGATCCCACAAGCGGTATCAGAGCGGGTGGCCAAACTTGGTGCAACCACGAGTTTGAGAATTTTTTTTGGATTTTCAAATTTTATTTTTTTTCGCTCGAATCTTTCTTGTTAATCGAGGTTGGTGCAACACAACTCGATTTTCTTTCGTTATTAATATTCTTCCAGCACTACTAATCCAAGACTCAGTCTTGCAACGAGTTTTTTTTTAATTCTTTTTCAGAAAAATTTTAATAGCCATGCAAGAAGGATACAACACCGCCAGACCCCCTCTTTTCAGTGGAGAAGATTTCTCCTACTGGAAAAGTAGGATGGAAGTCCACCTGAAAACTCAGGTGGACATGTGGTTAATTATCCAGTCTGGACTGGAAATTCTGAAAAATGCACAAGGTGTGGTGCAACACTATACCGAGTGAGACGACCCACTAAAAAAGAAGATCGAGGTCGATGCATAAGCGACCCAAACCTTGCAGTGCGGCCTAACAAAAGAAGAGCTGAACCATGTAGGACCCTTCAACAGCGCGAAGGAGCTCTGGAACAAGCTGATCGAGCTGCACGAAGGCACTTCCGACACCAGGATCAGCAAAAGTGATCTGTTGCTCAACAGACTCTATACAATAACGATGCACGACGACGAGACTGTAGCTCAACTCCACGCCAGAATCCAGGAGCTGATGAACGGACTGCACACGATAGGTCACAAGATTGAAAATCGTGACCTAATAAGGTACACTTTAAATTCATTTACGAGAAACTCACTGTGGGCATCTATGGTGGATGCTTATAAGGTTTCAAGGAATTTATCCGAAATTAAATTGGATGAGTTATTTTCTGAGCTAGAACTGCACGAACAGACTAATACCACCTTGGTCGAGAAAGGTATAGCTTATGTTGCAGGTAAAACTCAAGGAAAAGTTCCTAAGAAGAAGCCTCAACCAGCACCCGAGTCCGACTCAGACTCGGAATCAGAAGACAGCGAAGGGGATTGACCCAAATTGGTCCGGCTAACTCGTGATTACTACAAAGAACTCAAGTACCGAACGAGCAAGAAGAAATCAAGCCGAAGAAAGGATGATCCAGCAGAACCTTCAACAAGCTCGAAGAGCAAAAACAACGTCACTGATAGATACCATTTTATTGATTATTTTAATTGTTAAAATCCAGGTTTGACCTATGTTTTTATTGTTTAATTGTGATTTTACCCTAGGTTTTAGGATTTCCTCTTATTTTGGACTTAATTGCAAAATTACACATTTTTGGATTATTTGGCCACTAATTTTCTGATATATTTTTATAGGCATGAAAGGATCCTGGACCTAGGGCATACTGGGTCAAACTTGAGTCGGATGTGAACCGGATCGAATTATCAAGCTTACAATTAATCTGGGCCGTCCGATTCAAAAGCGGCTAGATCTGAGCCATCCGGGACGATCTGAAGCAATCCGAGCTAGGGTTAGGGTTGATCAAGCTCTATGATCAAGATATGAAGGTTTCACTCCAATCAGAGCTCATCCAACCGTTGGATCAAGCTCGGAGGGCTCTAGATCATCCATTCACAGATTAAGTTGATCTGGACCATCCGTTGCACATCTGGAGGATCCGAGCTACCATAAGGCAGATCCTGACCCCAGATCATCATCATCAAAGTTTGGCTCCAATCAGAGCAAGATCTGCCGTTGGATCTCCTCCGATCAATCTGAGCCGTCCATTGGTTATTACTTAAGGAAAAATTCCCAGCTCTTCCTCTTCGTCGCGTCCTCGCCGCAACCAGTCTCTTCTTCATTTGTTTCTTCGTTTCTTCAATAGAGTTCTTCATCCAAGGGGCGCGACCACCTCCATCCTTCTTCAGATCAAGTTCGAGGTCACTAGGGAGAGTAGTTTGTGGAGTTTTCAGCTTGGAATTGGGCAAGAACAGGGCTGTTGAGAGGTTTCCGCAGCCTTGTATTTGATAGCTTCAAATTCGGTTTTGTCAAGTTCTTCATCAATCCAAGCTATTCAGAGGGGTTCCCTGAAGTGTTTGGATCATTCCCGCACCTTCGTTTCAATCAGACACGGCTGAGTTGAAGAATTCGAATGGGTTTTCCTTCTTGAACAGATTTGAGCTCGATTCGACCGCAGATTCAGTTCCTTAGTGAATTGCTGAGCTTACGGGTTCGAGGCCAGCTCTTGATTGACAACCAAGAAGATCTTGCGCTAATGGAGCGATTGGGGTTTAGATTTCTTAGTTAATTTTGTTTGTTTAGCTGTAATTTCCATTACTGCTGTAATTTCGTTTCTCTTGGTTTCAGATTGGTTAAGTTTGGATTTCTTAAGTGTTCTAGCTTAAATTAGGGTTCAATCCTTAAGACAAGTAGTTAGGGAATTGCTTAGGAACATTTGGTTTCAATTTCAGTTTAATTGTAGCTTTAATTGTTGCGTGCCATTTTCTTAGCTGCGTATCAGTTTTGTCCTGTTTTTCTTATGCATATCAATCCCAGTTTAAGTTCTGTAAAATTCAGTTTCAGTTGTTGTAGTTTGGATCAAGTGAATGTAGATGTTTTGCATCTTGCTTGACACTAGATAGTGCATTTAATTTCAGTTGCTTGGCTCGTTTTGTTTTTGGTTTGAAGTTGTAATTCTGCAGCAATCGTTTCTGCAATTCTGAATTTCAATTCTGCCATTCAAGTTTCAATTCTGCCATTCAAGTTTTAATTCTGCCATCCAGCTTTAATTTCGAAAATCTTCAGCTTCTTATTTCTGAAATGGTACAAGTAAGCTGAGTTCTAAATTTTGAACTCAAGTGCAGTTTGTTGCATTCAAAAGCAATAGATTTAAATCTCTGAAATTGGGTTGTAATGTGCGTATCAGCCTTTCCTTGCATGTGCCACTTTAGTTTCTGCATCTGAACTTCATTTCTGAAATGATTCGTGTCTGAATTCTGCATTTGAATGTTTCTGCGCATGCTTTTCCTTCCTGTATATCATGGTTGCTGCTGAATTACAGCCAATGCAATCTGATTTCCTGCATTTCATTTCTGATTTTTGTGTGTTCTGAATGGATCAGTGTTTGGCTGTTGATTTCTTCACTTAGACTTGCATATTTCTTCCCTAATAGCCTGGTTTCCTAACTGAATTGATTAGCTTCAAATTCTGGGTTGGCAGTTTATATGTTAAGCAATCCACATCAGATTTGGCACATGAGCTTCATCCATTTGGGTAGCAAGTTTACATCAAATTCTTCACAAAGTTTCAAGTGGAATTTTGGCATTCGGTTGTGCCAAGTTGAATGCAATTTCTAGGGTACTTTTGAGCTTGAATTCAGTCTTTTTGCTGTCATTGTATTTCGGAAATGTTAGTATTAACTTGGCACAAAAACTCAGTTTTGGCACAAGGATTGGCCCTTGCGTGCCAAGCTATTTTGGGTGAAGTTTTGCATCAAGTTTTGACTTATCTTTTGGGTGTAGAATAGTTTTGAAATCAATTGATATCACCCCTCTGTATTTCTGAATTTTCTGGGCATTGGTTGGCTCGCAAAAACTATAGCTAGTTTGAGTTGAATAGCTTGTTTAAAGTCTGAATTTCATATGCTATTATTGTGTTAAGATTGTTTGATTTCCGAAAATTACCATCACTGCCTGATTCTTTTGTTGAGCATTTGTTTTGCATTTGAAATCCGATTTATTTTCCAAAAATTGGTTAAGTGCATGAATTGATTAAGTGGTCAATTGGTTGAATCATTAAATGCCATCACTTTGTTTAGTCATGAGTTAAGTTTCCTTAATTTTCCTTGCAAGTTATTGTCCAATTGAAACCGAATCTGATTTTTATTTGAAACCCGAAATTCACAAACGACACCTAAATACAAGCGTGAATCAAACAATCCTTCAACTAGTCTCGAGGAAAAATACGACCTGTGGCCCCTATATTACATTTTCAGATTTTGATTGTAAAAAGGGTTTCCAGTTATTCATTTATAAATTTTAAATTTGAGGCCCACATTTGTGACACATAGTTTGGGCCTATCAGTCACCTACTATGAATGCAACAAAAAAGGGACACATCAAGTCAGAGTGCCCCAACCTAAAGGAAACCAAGAAGGCACGCAGAAAGAAGGCTCTTCAAGCCACCTGGGACGAGTCATCTTCTGAAGAAGAAGAAGAAGTCCCGTACGCAAATCTACTCGCCTTAACCGCCTCGGAAAACATCGACTCCAGATCAGAATCAGAATCAGAACCAGACGAGGACGTCAACACCGGAAGACTCACGATCTCGGAGAACGGACAAATCACTGTAAGAGGTTATTCAGGATATGAGTTATCTAAGTTAATTTCTTATTTGTCTCGAAACTTGGCAAAAGCCAAAATCTGGGTTGAGTCCCACCGACAGGAAGTAAAACTCCTGAAAGGAAGTCAACTCGAGGTCCTTGACTAAGTCAAGTCATGAAGGAAACTCAACTCATGTCCAAAAGCTTGAGGAAGAGAATTCCTCCTTGAAAACTCAAGTCAAGGAGCTCAGAGTTGCCTTAGAACGGTTCACTTCGGGTTCCAAGGGTCATGACATGATTCTTGGAAAACAGAAGTCCATTCTCAATCGATCCAGACTAGGTTATCGAACCAAGTCGAGACAACGTTCATATTATTCTGTATTGAACCAACCTAGAACCCAATGTTGGATCGAGAAATGCGAGAGAGGGGGGGGTGAATGTCGCAATTCGTTCGGATTTAAAAAGAGCGGGTGCGCAGCGGAAATAAACGAGAACACAATAACGCAAACACAGCTGGTTTACTTGGTTCGGAGCCTGGGTCGACTCCTACTCCAAGGCCCACGGTCGTTGACCGTTTTCTGCGGGCAATTCTATAAGTTCGCAAAGTTTACAAATAGATTTTACAATAAGGCAGAATAGTAAACTTTAAATACAACTCTTGTTACCGACGTCCGGTGAAGATTGAAGTTCTGGAGCAGCGGGACGTCGTCGGCTTGAGTTGGCAGCTTTCTGGAGCGTGTCGTGGAAGCAGAAGAGCGTAGAATTGTCGAAGGAATTTGTTGTTCTTTGAAGAGGGTCGAGGCCCTCTTTATATAGGGCAGGGGGCGCCCGACATGCTCGGGGCGCCCTCCACGTGGCTTCTGATCCGGCGTGCTCTCGGTCGTGACTGATCGCTTCGACTTCGGGATAACAGTTGACTGGGGCGCCCGACGCGCACGGGGCGCCCGATTGACCGGTCAAACTTTATCACCGAGGCTTCGCGAGGGTGAGCTGCAGCCGCCTTCAGTGGCGTGGCACAGTGGGCGCCCGAGACACGCGGGGCGCCCGATCTGCGGTGCCCGATTTGCACGGCGCCCGCGACAAGAGGGGCGCCCGACATGCGCGGGGCGCCCCCCAACGCGGTGCTGTCGGAGGTTTACTTCTCTGCTGACTTTGGGTTGACTCTGGGGCGCCCGACACATCCGGGGCGCCCTGCTCAGCTGCGGCCTCACTCCTTTGAGGCCCTCTGAGCTGCAGAAACGCAGTCCTTCGGTCCTGCATCCAGGGTTAGTCCAAAATAGCAAATACTAAGTTGATTTTTCACAGCCTTAGCTGTCTTGGTTCTGACTTTGGGTCTCCAAAATGGAGCCCTAGGTCGAACCGACGCCTAATGTTCCCTCAAGGGGAACGCGTCCTCACCTACTCCTCTCGGGAGAATTTACCTGGTGCCAACCGGATCCTCCAGTTGGACTTTTGCCCAGCAGCCCTTCGCCAGGTCTTGAGTTTCGCCCAGCAGCCCTTCGCCAGGTCTTGAGTTTCGCCCAGCAGCCCTTCGCCAGGACTTGGTTTCCTGACAGCCCATCGTCAGGTGCCTAGCATCCCTTCGCTAGGACTTGGTTTTTGCCCAGCAGCCCTTCGCCAGGACTTGGTTTCCTGACAGCCCATCGTCAGGTGTCTAGCATCCCTTCGCTAGGACTTGGTTTCCTGCACTCTCAAGCAGCATTGTTAGACAACAAATAACCCTTAACTTTGAATCCTTTGCCAATATCAAAACAAGGTTCGATCTGGTGCTTCCTGCACCAACACCCAAGTTCAAGCATGGGTCCCCAAGCTGTGTTTAAATAAACAGGCTGGACCAAACTAGTATTGGATCCCCAAGGACAAGATTCATATCTTGCCTAACCCTTATCAAGGTTATAGTCCAGGGGGAGTCAATATAAAAACCATATTTATAGTTAGATAATTTTACTGAATTGCTTGCTTGCTTGTCTATTTTCTTTTTGCAATTTTTTATCATGCATAGATTTAGGATTGGTTAGACTAAGGACAAATGATTGAGTTGAAATTTGAAAAACATAGTATTGGGTGGAGGTGAGATGATAGTATATTAGGGAAGCCCTTCTAATAAGGTCAAGTATATCCAACTTGGTCTGTTTAGTCTGGTGGAACTAGCCGAAGCTACCGATCCAAGACCCAAACTAGTTAGACCAAAATCTTTTAAGAAGTAACTTGAAGATTAATATTTAGTAAAAGACTTTGTCAAGGAAAGGGTTGTTGCTCCAATAAGGCTACGACCAAAGAAGGCCTTGTGCCTCGCCAAGACCTGGATGCCAATTACTGAAAATCAAATTCAATTTACTGTTTGTTAAATTTGAATCTAACACAAATTTCAATTAATCTTAGATTTAACATATTTTCATAATCAATATCCTTAAATAGTTTTCTAAATTAATTCAACTCTTTCAAAATTAAACATTTTTCAAAATTAAAATTTTATTTTGAAAACTCGTCTCACAAAACCCATAAGGTTAACATGTTTGATAACACTAGATTGGGTGAGATAGACTAGGCTATGAAATTCAATTCAAGCTATCCCTAACTCTAATGGATCCAAATCAACAAATACTTTATGTGTAGGAGCATAAAGATTTGGACCAGTGGATGTTGGATAGTGGATGCTCCAGACACATGACTGGAGACAAATTGAAATTCACCAAAATCAAGTTCAAGAACCTAGGCTCAGTAGCATTTGACAACAATGCTACACTCAAAGTCATTGGGTCAAGTAACATTGAACTTAAATCTGATTTCATTATTAAGAAAGTTCTCTTGGTTGAAAATTTTAAGTTTAATTTGCTTAGTATTAGTCAACTCTGTGATACTGGTTACATAGTTACCTTCACCAACTCTGACTGCCTTATTAGAAAGCTCCAAGACTCAGAAATAATGCTTAAGGGTATTAGGAAAAATAATGTTTACACTATTAATCTACCCTTAGTACCAAAATGCTTTCTGATGCAATTAGAAGAATCTAACCTTTATCATAGGAGATTAGGTCACACTCATGTCAAACTAATCTCGAAAATTACCCAACTTGATTTAATTAAAGGTGTACCTAAAATCAAGAATTTTGATAACACAATTTGTAGCCCATGTAAACAAGGTAAACAAACTATGTCTACTCACAAACCAACTCAATCAGACTTAACCCAAACTACACTTGAGCTCCTACACCTTGACCTATTTGATTCACATGAAGCCAAGTCACTAAGCGGGAATCGGTACTGCTTAGTAATTATCGACGATTACTTTAGGTTTACCTGGGTTAGGTTCTTGAAAACTAAGGATGAAACCCTGAACTTATTTATTGACTTATGCAAAATGATTGAAAATCAAAATGATACTAAAATTAAAATACTTAGGAGTGATCATGGGGGAGAGTTTGAAAATCAAAGGTTCGAGGAATTCTACAAAATCAATGGGTATATTCATGAATTTTCTTGTCCTAGAACCCCCCAACAAAATGGGATAGTAGAGAGAAAAAATAGAACCCTTCAGGAAACCGCTAGAACAATGCTCAATGAATATAGTTTAGCTAACCAATTTTGGGCAGAAGCGGTAAGTACAGCATGTTATATTCAAAATAGGGTCCTAATTAATAAAAGACACAATAAAACCCCTTATGAACTATGTTATCATAGATTGCCTAACCTACACTACCTAAGGGTCTTTGGGTGCAAAGCCCATATCTTGAACACTAAGGACTACTTAGGTAAGTTTCAATCTAAGTCAACCCCAGGGATCTTCCTAGGATATTCAACAAATAGTAGAGCCTATAGGGTTTATAATAAACAAACACACATAATTGAAGAAACTACTAATTTAATTTTTGATGTAGAAGTTGAACCAAAAGATAATCAAAATTTAAACCAATCAAATCTTGATCAAGAAGACAGTGAACCAATAATTGAATCATCAATTGAACCACTGATTGAACCACTAAATGAACTAACACTTGAACCAACTACTGAGATATCAATCGAACCAATAACTGAACCAAACCAAGTAGTTGAACCAAACACTGAACCGAACCGTCCAGCCGGACCTGAGGCTGAACCTAGTTCTAGAAGGACAAAGAAACCCAGACTCAATCATCCTTCTAATCAAATTATGGGTGATCCAACCTTAGAAATCAGAACTAGGTCCTCCTATAGAAATCTCAGTCATATAGCACTCATTTCAAAAATTAAACCTAAGACTATAGAGGAATCCCTACCTGACCCTGATTGGATCATAGCTATGCAAGAGGAATTAGCCCAATTTAAATGAAACCAAGTCTAGGAACTAGTACCCTAACCTGAGGGCAAATCTATTATAGATACTAAGTGGGTTTTTAGAAACAAACTAAATGATCAAGGGAAAATTGTTAGAAATAAAGTCTGCTTAGTAGCTAAAGGGTTTAGTCAGGTTGAAGGGTTAGGCTATGATGAAACCTATGCCCCAGTAGCCAGACTTGAGTCAATTAGAATGTTATTAGCCTTTGCAGCCTATAGAGGGTTTAAGCTATATCAAATGGATGTCAAGTCTGCCTTTCTAAATGGGTTTATTAAAAAAGAAGTTTATGTAGGGCAACCCCCAGGATTTGAGGACCTAGAAAAACCTAAATATGTTTTTAAACTTAGAAAAGCACTTTATGGGTTAAAACAAGCACCTAGGGCATGATATGAACGATTATCAACTTATCTAATTTCTAAGGAATTTAACCAAGGTCAAATAGACTCCACACTTTTTGTTAAAACCTTAGAAAAAGATATTTTTATTGCACAAATATATGTTGATGATATAATATTTGGATCCACTAACTCTAATTTTCTAAAAGAATTTATAAAAATAATAGAAAGTGAATTTGAAATAAGTTTGGTGGGTGAGCTCAAATTTTTCTTAGGTTTACAAATTAATCAAACTAGAGATGGTAATTTTGTTCACCAATCCAAATATGCCAAAGAGTTAATAAAGAAATTCAAAATGGATAATTCAAAAAGCTTAAGTACCCTTATGGCAACTAATGCCAAAATAGATAATGACCCTGAAGGTAAGTCTGTAGATCTTAAGTTATACCGAAGCATGATTGGTAGTCTACTTTACTTAACCGCAAGTAGACCTGATATCTTATTTTCTGTAGGAATGTGTGCTAGATACCAAACTTGTGCCAATGAATCCCACTTAGCAGCCCTAAAAAGAGTACTAAGGTACATTAAAGGTACCCTAAATGTAGGAATTTGGTATCCTAGAACTTCCACTTTTGAATTATCAAGGTATTCTGACTCTTACTATGCTGGTGCATGTTAGATAAAAAAAGTACAAGTGGAAGTTGCCAACTGTTAGGACATAGCCTAGCCAGCTGGTGTAATAGAACGCAACACTGCGTAGCCTTATCTACAACCAAAGCAGAATATGCTACCCTAGGAGAGTGTGTGACACAACTTTTATGGAAGATGCCCACTCTTAAGGATTTCCAGCTTGACTACATCCAAACCCAAGTTTTTATTGATAACATTAGTTCAATCAATTTGACTAAGAACCCAATTCAACATTCCCGAACAAAACACATAGAAGTTAAGCATCATTTTGTAAGGGAACAAGTAGCCAGGGGCGAGATAGTACTTAAGCATGTGAACTCAAAAGCTAACTTAGCTGACATTTTTACCAAACCCTTACCTGAATCTGAGTTTAGCTCACTAAGAAGGCAGTTAGGGTTGTGCTTAGTAGAATAGGACTGTTCTATATTTCTCAAAAAGTTTGTTTTCCTATTTTTTTAATTTGTTTCGAAAATTAGCAATTTGAAAAATCATTTCTTTTATCAAGTTTTTGAAATTTAAAATGATTTTCTGATTTAGTTTTTATAAAAACATACCCCCTTCAAAACTAGGGTTTTGCGCAAATGGACTTAGCTTAGGCCCTAACTCTAGAACTGCATGCACCTATAGATCTAGAAGCCAACATCTCACAAGCACCTTAGGGTACTTTTGATTGATAACTTAGACTATGTTGAGATGCTTAGGTCTATGCCTTGATTCAAGATGCTTTAAGTCAGTGTATCTCCAGTAATTAGGGCAATAAATACAAGTTGAACAGCAATCAGGTTAAGTGTCAAGCTTAGAAAATCTAACTTGATCAGATCACTTAACTTGACTAACCCTAGTGAAAGCTACTATTTTATAACAGTTAGTAAGTAGCTAACTGGTTTAGACCGGACCCGAACAAGATTGGTATAATTTGGTTTGGTCCCTTTTCCTGCTTGCATTAATTAGAGTTGGTTCGATACAGATTTCAATTTTTTTCTCTAAGTTTGAATTAACTTGCAATAATTGTTATCAATTTCTTTTGATATATGGCAAAGGGGGAGAGAGAGAGAAACAGAGGAGAAAATTTTTCAAAATTTTCAAAATTTTCATCTCTTTTTCAAAAAGTAAAGTAAAATGTCTAAGTACTTCAAAATTTTCTAGGTATCTTCAAAATTCTCTAAAGTATTTCAAAAATATTTCTAAATTTTTCTCTAAGTACTTTTGAGTGTTTAAAAATGTCTAAGTGCTTTCAAAAACTTCCAAAGGACTTTAAATATTTCTAACTGCAGTTGTTTTAAAATATTCCTAAGAAATTTTGTTTTAGTAAACAAAAGTTGTCTGAGCTAAATTTCTTCTGAAACTTTTTTGGCAAATGGTGCTAAGTAAAATTCTTCTTAATGAACAAATTTTGTTTGAAAGAAATTGGTTAAAGATTTTTTTTGGTAAAAATGTTTTAAATGCACAAAGTGTTTTCCAAGCAAATTTTTCTAAGTATAGAAAAAGTTTTTGGTAGTAATCAAATGTTTTCCCAAGTTCTCAAAATCGAAACTTTTTAAGGGAAATCTGTTTTCAAAATTTGTCTTGCCTAAGTGAATTTGTGTTTACAAAGTTCTCTAACAAAAGTTAGAATTGCAAAACTTTTTCAAAAAATTGTCTAAGTGTTGAAAAGTTTTTTTTGCAAATGCTCGATTTTGACAAACACTTAGTCAAACTTAAAAACACTTAGAAGATTTACAAAAAACCGTAGATAATTGGAAAATTCAGGGGGAGAACATTTTCAGGAGGAGATAAATGAATTTGTTTTAAGTATTTCTTGAGATACTTATTGTTGTTAGATGACTATATAATGTTATTTTAACTTAACTTTTTGAACCATATTGTCATAAATCAAAAAGGAGGAGATTGTTGGTGTCGGAAGCACCAAAGTCGAACCTGTGTTTTGATAATGGCAAAGGGTTAAGAAGTTACAGTGTTGTTGTGATCTAACAATGCTGATTAAGTGTGAAGGAAAAGTCCTAGGTACACTAGGCACTAATTCCTGGTTCTATGAATTGGGCACTAAGTCCTGGCCGCGGGCTGGGTAACTAAGTCCTAACGTAAGGTTGGGCACTAAGACCTAGTGAGTGAAGCTGGGCACTAAGACCTGGTCAAGGACTGGGCACTGAATACCTGATGAGTAAAGCTGGGCACTAAGACCTGGTCGAGGATTGGGCACGATGACCTGGTGAGTGAAGTTGGGCAAAAGTCCAACTGGAGGAGCCGGTTGGCAAAAAGGAAAATTCTCCCGAGAGGAGTAGGTGAGGACGCGTTCCCCGTAGGAGGGAACATTAAGCATCGGTTCGACCTAGGGTTCTATTTGGGAAGCCCAAAGTCAGAATCAAGATAGCTCAAGCTATAAATCAAGCTTTATTTTATATCATTTATATGTTTCTTGTGTTTTGGAACTAACCCTGGTTGCAGGAATAAAGGAAAGGAGATTTCTGCTGCTAGGCACCTCAATGGAGTGAGGCGCCTCACTGGGCTAGGCGCCTGTGTTGAGACAGGCGCCCCAGTGAAGAGTTATTCCAAAGAAATCGAAGCAAACTTTCACGCAAGCCTCTGGACCAAGTTAAATGAGGCGCCTGTGTTAACACAGGCGCCCCAGTCAGCTCAGGCGCCCCAGTTGAACGGATAAACGCTGGCCAAGTCTGTGGATTGGAGTTCTCGTAGGATAGGCCACATGTCAGGCACCCCCTTCAACACAGGCGCCCCAGGACTGATATAAATAGGGGTTCACCCCCAAGGCTTCAGAATAACTTGCTCTCTACACACTCATTCAAGCGCTACGCTTCGACAAGCTCCGTACTCGCGATTCAAGTGCCGACGACGACCCGCTGCTCCAAACTTCCAACTTCTCCGGTTGTCGGTAAAAGTTCATTTTTTTAAGTGCTGTAATTTCATTTTAAATTCTATATTTGTACCCCAACTTGTAATCTTTTACGAAAATATAGAATTGCCCATCGTAAACAGTCAAGGACCGTGGGCCTTGGAGTAGGAGCCGACCGCGACTCCGAACCAACTAAAAACAAACCATGTTAGCGATTATTTTTGTTATTTCCACTACGCAATTACTCTCTTTGTCTGAAAATTTTAACGATCGATATTCACCCCCCTCTATCGATTCAATCTGATCCCACAGATTTGAGAGAGAAATGTGTGAATAAGAAATGGCGTCAACATTTTTCAACATTAACTATTTATGGATCCGAGGAATCGAAGCATTCAAGGCGGGGGTCATCTGCATTAGCCCCAAGAGTTTCGCGAGTTCCAAAGTACTATGATTGATGGCTGTCAATCACTTATTAAGAACGCATGGGTCATATTAATGATAGGAGATCACCCTTGCAAATGGCGGGTGCCACGTGGCATGATCTCCTCGAAGCATCCTTTACTCGACGTGCTGGGCAAGATATATTAACCTGCGGCTACAGTGAGTCGCAAGCTTCCGAAATGCATGGTCACTCTTCGACCATGTGTCCTACAACCATCCATCCTATGCTATTGTGGTCTTCCTATAAAAGGGGGCAAGGAAAGCCATCTACTCGTCTACACTGTCGAAAATCGAAGCTTGCATCCCTCATCTTCCTTTGCAGAAGTCTTTTTTCCTTGTAATTTTTGTCAAGCCACCGTCCTTTTCTTCTTCATCCTTGATTGTCCATACTTCTCCCTTAGTTTTCTCCCTTATCCATAGAATCATGGGAAAGAGTAGAAAAGGAGAAGAAAAGAAAGGAAGAGATATAGGAATGAGCGGAAAAGGGGAAGCCTCAGGGAAAGCAAAGGGGCCAGTCTACCAGCCGGAATGGTATGAGACCATATCCCCTAAGGTTAAGCCCAGAGTTTTGTGAACTGTTTGTGAAGCCTATGGCATTCCCGATGATTTTGAAGTTCGGGCACCCAGGATTGACCAATCTCCTGTAGTGTCTCCTTTAGGGGTTTCCACTTTCTTCTTAGGCCAAGTAGAGTTTGGTCTCTGCTTTTCAATCCCCCCTTTCATTATGGCTATATCTCAATATTTTAACATTCCTCTCCAACAAATAGCCCCGAATGCCTTTGCTCAGATGAGCAGGGCGACCATTCTATTCAAGCTATTCAGAATATCTCTGACTCCTCGCTTTTTCCATTATTTTTTCCTCCCAAACCTCACGTCCAGAGGGGTCTTTAGCTTCACGTCCTGAGTTGTCCATAAGTTCATAGGCGGCCTTCCGTCCTCGTACAAGGGATGGAAGGAAAGATTCTTTTTTATCAGTCTTTCCGAGCATACTTTTTTCCCAACCCGCTGGCTAGACGAACTATCCCCTATCCCGGAGTCAGGTGACTTTCAGTATGATCAGGGGTACCATTAAGCCAAAGGAATACTTACTGGGATGGAGTTCCATGGCCCCGACAAGGTCTGATATGAAGGGCTCTTGTACCAAGCCGGGATTAGCCTGAAGGTTACCGACCTTGACCGAGACTTCAATAAGCCGTTTATCTTTATTAATGCTTGTTTATACTAACTGATGCTTCTGTAAGAGAGACCTGTGCCCCATCGAAATTGGTTACTCTTCTTGAAGTTGACCCGACTCAAGAAGCTAGTTCCCTGCCATCCAGGCGAAGACTACTTCTCCTACAGGCCGAGGAGGGGGAGGAGACTAAATTACCATATGACAATCAGAGGTAAGAACCATCTCCCACCCCTCCGAAGAGTAAACTTCGATCAGGCCGAGCATACACTATTGCCCCTGAATATGACGAGGATATGATTCCCTTGTCTAAATGTCGAATGGGATTACCTCTGACTGTAGAGGAGCTCGAAGACACCGTGCAGTCTGATGAAGATTACCAAGAGTTGACTTTTAATGCCGAGTTGCCCAAGGAGTCCTAGCAACCAACCAAGCTGGTGGAAAACCAACCCATCCTTCTTTCCCCAATTGTTGCCAGTCCCAAGGGAAGACTGTCCGGTTTGAAGAACCTGAGCCAACGAGTGGTTGCCTTCAAAAAAAAAGGTGTAAGCAGCTTAAAAGGTGGCTACGATTGGACAATAATGCCCATAGATCAGGGAGTCGAGTCAGGGGTTTCAAGCCAACGAAGAGGTATCCTCAAGCTCGATTGACAATCTTTCCGGGACATCTGTTGTACCCATCGAGGCTATCTGCCAGGTGGATCCCCCCCCCCCCCACTCACCCCTCTGCAGCTACCTCGGGCATTCCTTCTCCCAGATGTCGGGTGACAATAAAGAAACACAATGAGGAGTATATCATCTCTCTTAAAGAGATGGGCTTGATTGAGGTGGCTGCTCAGCTATACGAGTCCCTTCTGAAGGTACAATTCTATACATTTTTCTTTATTGCACTTACTGATACTATGAGATCTTACTACTCCTCGCACTATGCCATGCCCATGTGCTTGACCCTTAGGCGCTGAATGCCTCCAGAGCGTGAGATAACATCCTTGAAGCAAAAGGTGGTCGAGCTTGAGGTCCAATGGGTTCAACGGGAGGACCAAATGTAGGCTGAGATCATAAAAGACCTACGAGCCAAGAATGAACATGCCACGGACAACTCCAGAGAATTGGCGTTGACTCTGAATAGCATCCGACATAAGGAATGTCTTCTGGTGAAGAGATTCAAATCCCTCTCGACCGAGTGCACTCAACTTTCCCTTGATAAGGCTCAACTATAGACCCGGGAGACCCAACTGCTAGAAGATATTCGCCTCATTATAACCTCCAAGGAGAAGCTAAGTGACCAAGTTAAGGAGCAAAAGGAAAAGCTCGTGAAGCATGAGGTAGATCTGCAGACTGCTGCCAATTATATAACTGATCAACAAGATACCATCACCCAAGATGAGTCCCAACTGGCAACGGATCGGGAACAATGCGATGAAGCTCTCACTGCCCGAGACCAAATAGTGGCTGAGGCAGAGAAGATGAAGATCGACTGGGATTGGGCCCTCAGGAGCTAGAAAGCTACAAAGCAAGAAAGGAAGCTCATCAATCTGAAATAGAAATAGCCTTCAAGGCTAAATTCCTCCAGTCTGAGGAATTTAGCAACATCATAGAGGGCCAGGTCTTAAAGTGGCTATAGCAAGGCTTCAACGATGCTGTCCAACAAATTAACGAGCTGATGTGCTGAAGCCAGATGTCAATATGAAGTTTCTCAATGTAGGTCAAACCTGGGAGGAGTTGTCTACTGAGGAGAAAGAACTATGATTCAATCTCATTTTGTTGTTTTGCTGAGCCAAAATGCTCTTGAATTCTTATTGTCTATTACTTTAGCACTCATTTTTCTCTTTTGCAAAGTATTCATCTTTCTGATTGAAACTTGCATGTGTTCTCTGCCTTGGTTCTCTAAGAAATGTGGTCTCATATAAGGTCTTACCCTCTTTGCGAATCCTTTCACTAATTTCCCAAACCCGTGCCAGGCAAACTACAATCCCGACTCCCTCTTGAGAAAGTGACAATACCGACTCTATGTTGGATGAATTAAGATACTGACTCTACGTTGGATGAATTAAGATACTGACTCTACGTCGGGTAACTTATCTTCATGCAAGGAAAGTTGAGTCATAAGAGGATAATAAATGAGGTTTGGACCCCAAACTGGGGAAAATAAGTCTCGGACATGACAATATGTAATAAATCGGTGTAAAACCAGTTAACTATAGCCGCGGTCAGGTCTACACAGCTTAGACATCCTCGACACCACAAGCTGGTAGGAACATCGGTTGCTCCTGGCTAGGTATCCTCAGCACCGCGGCCAGGTCCACACAGCTTGAGCATCCTCAACATCGTAAGCTAGTAGGAACATCGGTTGCTTCTGACTTGGCATCCTCAGCACCGCGGCCAGGTCCACACAGCTTGGGCATCCTCAACACCACAAGCTAGTAAAAACTTCGGCTGTTCACAGCCGGGCATCCTCAACACCGCGACTAGGTCTACACAGCTCAGGCATCCTTGGCACTGCAAGCTGACAGGAACTTCGACAGCTCCCGGCCGGGCATCCTCAACACCGTGGCCAGGTCCACACAACTTGGGTATCCTCGACACTACAAGTTGATAGAAACTTTGGCAGCACCCGGCCAAGCATCCTCAACACCGCGGTCAGGTCTACATATCTTAGGCATCCTTGACACCACAAGCTGGTAGGAACTTCAGTTGCTCTCAGTCGGACATCTTCAGCACCGCGACAAGGTCTAGACAGTTTGGGCATCCTCAGTATCGTAAGCTAGTAGGAACTTCCGCTGCTCCCGGCCGGGCATCCTCAACACCGCGGCTAGGTCTACATAGCTTGGGCATCCTCGGCACCACAAGCTGGTAGGAACTTCCGTTGCTCCCGGCCGGGCATCCTTAGTACTGCGGTTAGATCTACATTGCTTGGGCATCCTTGGTACCGCAAGCTGGTAGGAACTTCCGCTCCTTCCGGCCTGGCATCCTCAGCACTGCGGCTAGATCTACATAGCTTGGGCATCCTCGTCACCGTAAACTGGTAGGAACTTCGGCTGCTCCCGGTTGGACATCCTTAGCATTGCGGCCAGGTCAACACAGCTTGGGTATCCTCGACACCGCAAGCTGGTAGGAACTTCGCTACTCCCGGCCAGGCATCCTCAACACCGCGACCAGATCTATATAGCTTGGTCATTCTCGACACCACATGGTAGCAGAAACTTCGGCTGCTCCCGGCCGGGCATGCTCAGCACCGCGACCAAGTCCACACAGATTGGGCATCCTTGGCACCACAAGCTGATAGGAACATCGGTGTAACACGCCTCAATGGGCACATTCCTATGTACATGAACTCCCGAAAGAAATTTGTCATGTCAATTTAATTGACACATACTAAGGGAATACAAATACATGTACGTGTAGAAGTACTTCATGACAAAAATTACTGTGTACGATATAACTGGAGGTGATTTGCATTCCATGGACGATCCAACCTTTTGGCATTGGCATCTTGCAAATAATAACTGTCACCAGTGAGCTTTTCAATGATTGTGTACAACCCACTCCATTGTGGCTTGAGCTTACCAACGGTGCCAACAGTCTTAATTCTTTTCCATACCCGATCCCCGACCTAGAAAGCCTTGGGGATCACTCGGCTATTGTAGACCTGCTCCATACGTTGCCGATATACAGCTAGCCGGGTAGCAGCTTTATCACACACCTCTGTAACCAGGTCTAGGTTGTGCAGTCGCTCTTGATCATTGTTCTCCTTGTTGTAAAGTTGACACAGAGTTAATTCTTCACCTATCTCAACTGGAATCACCGCCTCCGCACCATAGACAAAATGAAAAGGACTCTGCCCAGTTTCCACTTTGGGGGTAGTATGATAAGATCATAAGATGCTCGGGAGCTCCTCTACCCATCTACCACCGATATATTCCAACTTTATCTTGAGCCCTTTAATTATTTCCCGATTGACAACTTCAACCTGACCATTGCTCTGGGGATAAGCTATTGAAGTGATGACTTGTTGAATACCTAGACCTTCACACCATTTCTTGAACTTGTGACCTGAAAATCACCTACCATTGTCGAACACCAGTTTATGAGGAATTCCGTACCTGCAGACAATATCCTTCCACAAGATTTTTATTAGTTGCCTCAGTAATTTGAGCGAGCGACTCAACATCAACCCATTTGGAGAAGTAATCCACCAGAACCAGTAAAAACTTCTTCTATTCCAACCCGGTCGGAAAGGGACCTACTATATCCATCCCCCACTGGTCAAAGGGACAGGAGACCGTAGAATCTCAAAGTAGTTCAGTCGGGCAATGAGGAATATATTGATGCTTTTGGCAAGACTCATACTCGGTGACAAACTTGTTTCTATCTACTTGCAGTTTGGGTCAAAAGTGTCCAGCTAGAATAATCTTTCTAGCCATTGACCAGTCATTGATATGACTCTCGCATATGCCTTCATGAACTTCTCGCATAATATACTCAACATCACCCGGGCTGATGCACTTGAGTAATAGCCTAACAAACACTCTTTTGTAGAGTTTTTTCCCTACCAGCGTGAACCGAGCAACCCTGTGCTTAAAGAGTCAGACCCCATTACAATCTTCGGATACTGTCCCATTGCGGAGGAACGTTATATAAGGTTCTCTCTAGTTAGGTAATACGACGTCAGCAAGTTCTCTATTAATCTGAGCCACGCTTCCTCTTGGATGATAGGCTCATCCAGCGTCCATGACGCTAAAGAACTTGCTACCTTGGCTAGTTCATCAGTCTTGACATTATCCGCTTGGGATATTTTTTACAAAGTTATCTCAACAAAAGTAGCTTTCAATTGATTATATACTGTTACTTACCTCTGTAGCCGTTCATTCCAGACTTCAAAATCTCCTTCAAGTTGTTGTGCCACTAGATAAGAATCTGAATACAATATAATCCGAGTGGCGCCGACCAACCTAGCGGCTTGCAGTTCAGCTAGTATTGCTTCATATTCAACTTCAATATTGGTAGCTCGAAAGCTGAGTCATATGGATAAATGTAGGATGTCTTTGCGAGAAGATATCATTAACACTCCGACTCCGCTTGACCTTTAATTAGATGAGCCATTGACATAAATCTTCCAAACTTCCTTAGTGTTGGGAGCAGGAACTATCTCGAGCATGAAGTTGGCTAAAGCCTGAGCTTTGATAGTCATTCTAGGCTGATACTGGATCCCATATTCGCTCAACTTTATGGTCCACGTGATCAACCACCCAGATGCATCAGGATTTGTTGGGGCATGCCCGAGTGGACTATTGGTGAATACCATAATGGGATGTGCCAAAAAATAAGGCCTTAACCTCCTCACGGTTAAGACAAGTGCATATGCTAGCTTCTTGAGGATGGTGTACTGATTCTATGCATCTTTAAGAATGTGACTAAAAAAATAGATGGGATACTTAATGTTACCTTTTTCTCGAATAAGTGTTGAATCCACAGACTGTTCGACTGCGGATAGGTAGAAAAAAAAAATTCCCCTCCCCCCCAGCGGCTTGTATGATATAGGAAGACCAGAAAAGTATGTCTTCAGCTCTGTGAAAGTTTACTCACACTAGTCATCCCATTCAAATTTGACTGCTTCCTCAAGATTTTGAAGAAAGGTAAAGTCTGATCTACTTATCGAGATATGAACCTGGATAAAGTTGTGATACTTTCATTAAGTCATTGAACTTCTTTGATGTTGCTTGGTGATGACATGTTCAAAATAGTTTATACCTTCTCCGCATTTGCCTCAATTCCTCTTTCTGTCACCATGTACCCGAAAAAACACTGACTTTTCACCCCAAACAGACACTTAGCCGGATTCAGCTTTAGCCTGTTAGATCTAAGAATAGCTTGATGGAACCGGCTTGACAGGTTTCCTAAGCGAATACTTGGTCGTCCTTGAGAGACCTCTCCATATCTACGGATTAAAAATTAATTCAAATGGAGACCTGTCTCCTAACGTCCATCTCGTCATCATATAGAACGATCCAAATTACAACTTGGCCAATCTCAAAGATCGAGCCTTGTAATTTGCCTAACCGTTCGACCGTGAAAAAGACGACGAGTGGATCATCGATTTTTGTGTTTATTATTGGGGTCCAATTAATTAATTATTATCTATGATTATCAAATAATCAAAACAATTAATTAACACATATCACACACATGAAATGATAGAACTTGAAACAAGAGCCGAGAGAGAAATATACCTCTCTTTACCTCTTAGCCTTCTACCTTATGTCCCTTCCCTCCCAGACGTCGTGTGGGCGACGAGCTACCGAGAACTGAGATCAACAAGGGCTCCAACCAATCACTTCTTCTCCTCTCCTAGCCGAAACCTTAACTCCAACCAATGGAGTTGCGCCGGCCAACTTCCTCTCCCATATCTTTGCGCCGCCGGCCACCTTGAGCCTCCCAAGCACACCGGCCACAAGAGAGTCCTCGAGAGGAAGATGAAGAAGTAGGAGAAGAGGAGAGAGAAGCTTCTTCTTCACCCAAACCACCGGCCAAACTCCCTCTTCATGCGCCGCAACCCTTGCACCGCCTTCTCACCTTGCGCCGACCGCCGGCTCCCTTTCCTCCCTCATCGAGCACCACAAAAGGGAGGAAAGAAGCCTCCCTTATCTAGTGATGACCGCCCACCAAGAGCTTGAGGAAAGGAGAGGAAAACAAAGAGGAAGAAGGAGCCTTCTCTTTGCCGCCGTGACCTAGGAGAGAGGAGGGAGAGAGAGAGAGAGAAACCTAGGTTGGATGATTAAGCCTTGGTTTCTTGATCCCATGGGGTATATATAGGGCTAAGGTAGGGACCAAGAGGAGGAATTGGATCTTGGCCTGCTAATGGATCCAAACCTGATCCATTAATGAAGATCCATTCCACTAAAGGATCCTCATTGAATTACCTCACCAACCCCCATATTTTCATATGAGCTCTACCTATTATGAGTCATCCATCCCCCCGTGAATAAGATATCAAATGCCCATCAATTAATTAAAATTACTGATAATTTTAAATAACCGACTTCTGGCTCCTTGACTAGTACCACTTAACCTTATCATCATGTTGGATCAAATCCACCTGTAGGGTTTAACATGATGAACCTTATGAGCTCATCAAGGGGGCATCATCATCCCGACTCACCAGGACACGAATTCCATCAATAATCAATGACACACCATATAATTAATATTATTTCCCAACTTACCGAGCCTATCGATTTAGTAGAATAAATCTCGTCTATTGGTAAATCAAAGAAATAACTATTAACTATACGTGCCCGTTATTATATCGAGATTTAGGGATTGTACTCCATAATAATCAAAGGTCTAATCTAATTATTAAGTCAGTACAAATTAGATGACCTCTGGTTTTGGTCGTGCTCAATGCACACAAAGCACACTATTGTAATTCTATGGTCAAGACAAACTGTTGGTGCAAGAAGCATCAGTGATATCCTCCTCTAAGTGTTTCAATGTTTAACAATATGCTTAAGTTAGTGATACATTAAACGTAGAAGGGGTAGTCATAGTAAAAGAAAGTCCTAGTTAACTTAGGCAATAAGTCCTGGTTCGAAGAATTGGGCACTAAGTCCTGGTCGCGGGCTAGGCACCTAAGACCTGTGTAACGCCCCAAAATTTCCCATATGAAATATTATTATTAAATATTATAAATTCATGAATATGAAATATTATGGAATTCATGAAATATTATCATGAAATGTTATGAAATATTATGAATTCATGAATATGAAATATTATGGAATTCATGAAATATTATCATGTTATGAAACATTATGAATTCATGAATATGAAATATTATGGAATTCATGAAATATTATCATGAAATGTTATGAAACATTATGAATTCATGAATATGAAATATTATGGAATTCATGAAATAATATCATGAAATATTATGAAACATTATGAATTCATGAATATGAAATATTATGAAATTCATGAAATATTATTAATATTATGAAATATTATGAATTCATGATATATTATTAATATTATGAAATTCATGAGATATTATTATTATTATGAAATTCCATGATGGGCTTGGCTTAATGGGCTTGGATGTGGATTAGTGCAAAATGTAATAAAAAAATGTAGAGAGGAGGAAGCAGGGATTGAACCTTGAACCTCCTAGTTGCACTAGCAATGTCTTAACCATTGTACCAAGTCATGTTTCTTGTTAAGAGAATAAGAAACGTGCTTGTTAAAGCTAGGGAAGTGAAGAGATATGTCTTTTCATGATAAAAGTATAAATAAGAGAGGGAAAGGAAGTTACACTCCTTCTTCTTCTTCCCCACTTCATTTTTCGAAAACCAAGAGCCCTCTCCCCTTCTTCAAGTTCGAAAAAACACAACCCTAGGGTTCTAACCCTAGGGAATTGGAAGGAAGAAGAATTCTACAAGGACCTTGCCCTCTACTAGAGCCAAGGGTCCTATAGAAGTGCTAGGAAGGAGAACACTCACCTTCCTTCAACCAAGGGCACCCTAAGATTTTAGAGAAGGAGAAATTCAAGCAAAAGGATGTAAGTAATCCCCTCACCTGCATTACAATAGTTTCGAGTGCCTAAAATGGTTTAAACATAGGATGAAGCTCTTGATGTTTTCGGCCAAGAAGGTTTTTAGGGCTTGCGAGAGTTTAAACTACTCCTATACTTGCATATGTTTTTCCTCATGATGTGTGACTAAATAGATGATGATAATATGATGTTTTCCTTGTCCTTAAGCCCCCAAAAACCCGGAGTAGGCTTGCTGGAATTTTCGGTCAAGGACCTCTTTTAGGGCTTAGAGAGGTTTAAACTCCTAGTATGCTTGATAATGACCCTTCCTATGATATGTAAGATGATATATGATGTAAATATGGTTTATGCATGGTTTTAACATGCTTGGAAACTAAGGTATGTATGCTGGAATTTTCTGTAAAGAATGATAAGTAGGACTTAAGAAGGGGTAACAACCCCAACATGCCTTCTAATGTCTCCCCTATGATGCCTACCTTAATGTATGATGTTAGTGTAATGTTTTTCATGGTTTATCATGCTCTAAACATAGAGTTTATATGCTGGAATTTTCTGATTAAATAAGAATGTGGGCTAAGGGGGAAGCTACAACCCCAATTAGGCACGCCAAGGATACTCATGATATGCTATGAGTAGTATAGGTGATAACATGTCTTCTCCCATGCTTTTTCATGCTCTAAGAATCATGATGTACATGTCTATGTTTAAGCTCTTTAAGCACCCTTATGTTAAGCATGGCTTATGTATGATGAAATGCCTAAGAGATGCTTCCCTGTAAGTCAGGACTAAGAGCACTCTTCATGATAAGATAAGAGGCATGCCATGCTCATGATATGACAATGATGTGATAGGTTATGATGATATGCTTATGATATGATAAGAATGTGCTATGCAACCCTAGGTCGACGGACTATGAACGGACCTAGTAAGAAACAAGAATATGCTATGCTTATGATATGATAAAATCCATGTATGCTATTTTACTTTGTATGGCTTGTACCGGATCCTAGCAAGGTCCACGGGTGGGCTCCGGATGCAGCCCCTAGGTCGACGGACTATGAACGGACCTAGTAAGGGGATGGGCTCCCGAGAAACCCCTAGGTCGACGGACTATGAACGGACCTAGTAAGGGAAGCCCCTAGGTCGACGGACTATGAACGGACCTAGTAAGGGGATGCCCCTAGGTCGACGGACTATGAACGGACCTAGTTTCCCTAGTAGGTTAGAGACTAGCTACCTCGGCCTATTAGGGATGCGCGCATTATGTATGTATGTAAGAGGTACAAGCCGGGATCCCCCAATGATGATGGATGTATGTTTAAGTACCTATATGTATGATTTTAAGAAAAGCATATGCATGAACTCATCCTATGCATGTTTTCAAAAGAGCATCTTGCATTTGCATTTCTTGTCATGACTATATGACTATTATGCTATAAAGGTGAATTATGTTAAGTTCAAGTATGCTTCTTATGATAAGTACATATGCTCCCTTATGCTATGTTAAGTTAAGTGTTTTAATGCTATGCACTATTATGACATGATGTTTTCTCTACTTGATGGAACGTATGATTTTGTGAGTAGGAAAGGATCTTACTAAGCTATATGCTTATAGTTTTCATGTTTCCCTTGTACTGCAGAAAAGGGTAAGGAATAGATAAACTAAAGGGAGCAGCAGGAGGGGCAAAGATGTGTGTGGTGGTGGCATGGTGGAAGAAGATCTACTCATGTTTTATTTAGTTATGCATATGTTGAGTATTGCATGTTAAATGTTGAATCATACTTACTAAGTTGCTACTTGCAGATAATTAGACTCATATGGATATTTCATGCTCACTCTTGCTCATATGCTAAGTACTTAGTTTATACTTGCTAAAGAACTTTAGTATTATGTTATCCTTCCTCATACTTACTCCTCTGTCTTAAGAAATGACCATGTGGCATGCTTCTATTATGCAAATAAGAATGTGAAGGTACTTAGCATGCTCTCCTCAATGTCTAAGATGTTTAAAAGGTTTCATGCCTTACATGTTCAAGTACAAGATTATACATGTATCATGTTTAAGTTTCAAGTTTCAAAATGCTTCCGCTAAAATGAAAAAAAATTATGTTCGCGTAACCCTGCCCTAGTGTGAGAAGGGTGGGCGTTACAACCTGACCGAGGGTTGGGCATGAAGTCCTGGTTCGTGAAATTGGGCAATAAGTCATGGTCGAGGGCTGGGCACCGAAGTCCTGGTTCATGGAATTGGACAATAAGTCTTGGTCATGGACTGGGCACGAAGTCCTGGTCGTGAGATTGGGCAAAAGTCCTGGTGAGTAAAGTTGGGCAAAAGTCCAACCAGATGGGTCGTGTGGCAACCGTCTCCTGAGAGGAGTAGGTGAAAGGCGCCTTCCCCCGGGATGAGAACATAGGCGTCGATTCAACCTAGGATTTCGCGAAAATCCGAAGTCAGAACCAAGTCCTTAAGGTTGAGATTATTTGCATGTTTGCCTTGTATTTATGTATCTTGCATGTACCTAAAATTGAAGACAAAGCAGGCGAACAAACACAAGAGGTGGCTGGGAAACAAGCTCCTAGGCGCCTGTGTGAACACAGGCGCCCAAGAGAGGCAGGCGCCTCACTTGAAGCAGCTTGCTCTCAGGTGCCCTGGATGGCAAGCGCCTGAGAGCTCCCAGGCGGCCTGTATGGGTCAGGCGCCTGGGAAGGGATGGTTATCCCTGCTGCGAGTTCAGTGCGAGGATGGAGTTTGACCAAGCTATATTAGGCGCCTCATTGATCACAGGCGCCCAGTAACAGGGCTATAAAAGGGGCTTCGACCCCTCAACTCTGCACAACAATTCTGAGATCATTTTGAGCATTCCAAGTGACGATAAAGCGCTAATAATAAAGCTCTGCGACCATGGAAGCTCCGAGAGGAAGTGCGCGACACTTCAGAGTTCCAGATCGGCCGAGTCTTCGACTCTCTGTTTGAACGAACATTCGAAGAAGAGTTTTCCACGAGTTTTCGCAATGTTTTAATGAGTCGATATTCACCCCCCTCTATCGACGGCACCGGTCCCCACAAGTGGTATCAAGCCTGGTACCTCTTCACCGGACTAACAACTGACGGAGCAAAGATGTCAGGAGTTGAGGGGGAGCCCAGGGGTGAATCAGGTACATTTTTTTAAAAATGTAAATTTTTAAATTTCATATCACATGCTTTAAGTGCAGGGAGAGAGGACACTATAAAAATCAGTGTACTACTCGTAAGACTCGAACTTCACCACCGACAGCAGAGGAGGCACTAGCGCGTGGAGTCCAGAGGGACAAAAGTCAAATAAGGTGTTTCACATGTCAATAGCACGGACACTATAGGAATCAGTGTCCGTTCAAGGCACGAAAAATTTATGTTCGTAAAAATTTCTAAATTACTGCATAGTCTTTCAAGTATGTTAATAATTTAGATAAATCTGTTGATTTTTCTGATAAACTAGATCTGTAGCATAATCAACTTAGGGTATTGCATGATCAATTACCAAAGGTAGTCAATAATAAATTATCAGAAATTAATTCTTTAATCGTCAATATCAATGCAATGATTTTTAAAATTAATTCTGTTAATATTGAAGTCAATTCTAATAATATTGAAGTCAATTATGATAATATTGAAATTAATTTTGATAATATTGAAATTAATTCTGGTAATGTTGGAATTAACTCTGAAAATGATATTGTAACTGATAATTCTCATAATGTTCTTGATAATGATGAGATAGAAATTAATAATTCTTTAATGTCTAATATTTCAAATAATATTGACAATATTCTTAAGGATAATAATGATATTTTTGAGAATATTAAAATTATTTCTGAGGATAATAATGATATTTCTGAGGATATTGAGGATATTTCTGAAAATAGTGTAGATTAAATCTTTTTAGATAATAATTTAATTATTTTCTTGGATATCCTGAAAATAATTATAAAACAATAATTAGTAGCCCTGAAAATTACTCCATCTACTATGAGGATGAGAAGGAAACTGAATTTTCTAGAATCAAAGCTACAGTGAATAAAATTTACAAAAATTCAAACAAATCAGAATTGTTAGAAAAACTTGAAAAATTAAATAAAGAAGAAATAGAAGATATGTCAGAAATTTTAGAAATCATGAAAATGATGAAATTAAACGCACAACTTTTAATTACCCTAAAAATTTTGAAACTTAAATCAAGTTAAATCATAAAAACTTTAATTAATTTTTAACCTTAATTTAATCCTTTATTTAATATTAAATTCAATCAATCTTCAAATAGCCTAATTAATTTAATTCTTAATTAATTTTAATTAATCCTTAATTAATTTATTTCTTAATTAATTTTAATTAATCCTTAATTAATTAATTTTAATTAATCTTTAATTAATTAATTAATTTTAATCCTTAATTATTTTAATTCTTAATTAATTTTAATTAATCCTTATTTAATTTAATTCTTAATTAATTTTAATTAATCCTAATTAATTTAATTTTAATTCTTAATTAATTTTAATTAGTCCTTAATTAATTTAATTCTTAATTAATTTTAATTAATCCTTAATTAATTTAATTCGTAATTAATTCTTAATTAATTTTAATTAATCCTTAATTAATTTAACTGTAATTAATCCATAATTTTTTTAAATAAATTTAATTCCAATTAATTCTTAAATAACTTAAACTCAAATTAAATAAAATCTTACCCAAACTGCAACAATTAATTTAATAAAATTAAATATGTTAAAGTGGGTTGGCATATTCGCGGGTTTACACGATATGTATCAAATCGAGAATTTGATACATTATTAGAAACTTAAGTAAAATAATTTGAATTGTTTGACTCATGCATAACTATCATGCTCATGCATTTGTTTATATATATATATATATTTGTCATGACATTCATATTTAAATTTATGCATGATTTAGAACGTTTATAGGAGAAAAGACTAATTGAAACTTGAACAACCTAGTATTAGGTGGAGGTGAAATGATAGTACATTAGGGAAGCCCTTCTAATAAAGTCAAGTAAGGTAAGGCATGCCCTACTTGGTCTGTTTAGTCTAGTGGAACTAGCCAAAGCTACCGATCCAAAACCTAAGCCAGTTAGAACAAAAGTTTTCAAGAAGTAATTTGAAAAAGGCTTTGTCAAGGAAATGGTTGTTGCTCCAATAAGGCTACGGCCAAAGAAGGCCTCTGTGCCTCGCCAATACCTGGAAGTCAATTATCGAAACTCAAATTCAATTTACTATTTGATAAATTTGAATCTAACATAAGTTTTAATTAAATCTTAGATTTAAATTCAAAGAAAAATTATTCAAGTATCTCACAATGCACCCATAAGGCAACCATGCTTGCTTGTTCTGAGACATCTAAAATGGGTGAGATGTTAGGAACTAATAAATTGAAAAATACTTTTAAAAAATTATTTTCCAAAATTCTTAGAATATTTTTCTAAAAATCTATTTTCAAAATAGTGCTTTAACATAATAATATTTTTATGGATTTCATGCTTGTCTGAGTGCTTATATATATTATACATTTTCAAAATTATATCTTTTTCAAAAATTTGTTTGACCTACACAATTAGACACAAGCCTTTTAAGTCAACACTAAAGTCACTTAAGGCACTTGGATAGAGTCAAATGGTGTCGGATACAGGGGGAGTATTTTTATACTTGTAAATGTTTTTCGAAAACTTTGCTTAAAAATCACTATCATTTCAAAATATTTTCCGAAAATTGTGCTTAAAAATCACTATCACTTCAAAAGGTTTTTTGAAAACTGTGCTTTAAAAATTACTATCACTTATGTTTTTCGAAAAGACTTATTGTGTTTTTAAAAATTATCTCCTTGAAAATTACCATACTCAAAATGTCATTCAAAATTATTCTTTTGATTTTGATAAACCCTAAAGACATAAAGGAAGTCTACTTCATAATCTACAAGGACTCCTAGGATGTGTCAAATTTAGGGGGAGTCTAAATTAAAAGAAATTATTTCTGACAATTAGTCTTTGAAATTATTAGATAATTCTTGTGGTCTGAACCAAACCCTAAAGACTCAGAGGAAGAGTACTTGTAGTCAACAAGCTTCCAAGGACTGCGTCAAGTTTAGGGGGAGGTCAAACTAAAAGAATTATTGAACATTTCAGAATAATATGTTTTCATGCACCGTATTTTTAAATCCTTTTGAAAACATAAGGAATTTTTTCAAAATACTGTCATCTTTTATTTTATGAAAATATGATACTATCACTTTCAAAAACTTTTTTTTTCTTATAGAATTTCTTTTGAAAATAATATTTACTTGAGTTTGGAGAATTTCCAGGACACTTAGGGAAATGTCCTTGTAGTTAACAAGGTTTCTTAGAATTGTGTCAAACTGGAGAGGAAACCAAGTCAAGTAAAATATTATGTTTTCAAATATCCTTCAAAAAATGCATAAAATTTTTCAAAAGTACTTATATTTTTTAAAAAATGCATAAAATTTTTCAAAAGTACTTATATTGTTCAAAAAATGTATGATATGTTTCAAAAGTACTTATATTTTCCAAAAAGTTCAATATAATTTTCTAAAGTACTTGCATTTTTCAAAAAGTGCAAAACATTTCTCAAAAGTACTAGTATTTTTTTTTTCAAAAAGTGCAAAATTTCTTTCAAAATACTAATATTTTTCTAAAGTGTACAATATTTTCCAAAGTACATAATTTGTTTTAACTGCATAATCTTTTATGATGCATTTTTTAAGTTGAAAATTTTCTAAGTTCAAATTTTTTTCCTAAAAGAAAAAATATATGCTTTTAAGTGCACGAAATCTTTGTAAGTAAATTTTTTTTTGAAATACACAAATTTTTCTAAGCATTATTTTTCTATGCACAAGTATGCACAAAATTCTTTCTGAGTAAAAATATGCTTTCAAAAATTATACTAAGTACTTTCAAAGAGAAATATTTTTCTAATTATCATTGTTGGTGCAGATTTATTTTGTCATTTTTTTGATGTATGACAAAGGGGGAGAGTGCGCTTAAGTTAGAAATTTTAAATTTTTTCTTCCCAAAGGATCAAAATGTTTTTTTCAAAAGGGGGAGAGTGAGCTGAAGTTAGAATTTTTCCTTCTCCCAAAGGATAGAGAGCTAAAGTTATAATTTTTCCCAAAGGATCAAAATGTGTTTTCAAAACTTAGAAGGTTTATAACTTAGCCCTTTAATCCAATCTAACTTAAGAATTTGTCAGACATCAAAAAGGGGGAGATTGTTGGTGCAAGAAGCATCAGTGATGTCCTCCTCTAAGTGTTTCAATGTTTAACAATATGCTTAGGTTAGTGATACATTGAACGTAGAAGGGTTAGTCAAGAAAGGAGTACAAAAGTGAAGGAAAGTCCTAGTTAACCTAGGCAATAAGTCCTGGTTCGAAGAAATGGGCACTAAGTCCTGGCTGCTGGCTAGGCACCTAAGACCTGACAGAGGGTTGGGCACGAAGTCTTGATTCGTGGAATTGGCCAATAAGACTTGGCCGAGGGCTAGGCACTAAAGTCTTGATTCGTGAAATTGGGCAATAAGTCCTGACCGAGGGCTAGGCACCGAAGTCCTAGTTCATGGAATTGGGCAATAAGTCCTGGTCGTGGACTGGGCACGAAGTCCTGGTCGTGAGATTGGGCAAAAGTCCTGGTGAGTAAAGCTGGGCAAAAGTCCAACCGGATGGGCGGGGTGGCAACTGTCTCCTGAGAGGAGTAGGTGAAAGACACGTTCCCCCGGGATGGGAACATAGGCGTCGGTTTGACCTAGGGTTTCACAGAAATTCGAAGTCAGAACCAAGTCCTTAAGGTTGAGATTATCTACGTGTTTGCCTTGTATTTATGTATCTTGCAGGTACCTAAAATTGAAGACAAAGCAGGCGAACAAACACAAGAGGTGGCTGGGAAACAAGCTCCTAGGCGCCTGTGTGAAGACAGGCACCCAAGAGAGGCAGGCACCTCACTTGAAGCAGCTTGATCTCAGGCGCCCTGGATGGCAGGCTCCTGAGAGCTCCCAGGTGCCCTGTATGGGTCAGGTGCCTGGGAAGGGAATGGTTATCCCTGCTGCGAGTTCGGCGCGAGGATGGAGTTTGACCAAGCTATATGAGGCGCCTCATTGATCACAAGCACCCAGTAACAGGGCTATAAAAGGGGCTTTGACCCCTCAACTCTGCACAATAATTCTGAGATCATTCTGAGCATTCCATGTGACGATAAAGCACTAACGATGAAGCTCTGCGACCAAGGAAGCTCTGGGAGGAAGTACGGGCACTTTGGAGTTCCAGATCGGTCGAGTCTTCGACTCTCTGTTTGAACGAACATTCGAAGACGAGTTTTCCATGAGTTTCCGTAAAGTTTTAACGAGTCGATATTCACCCCCCCCTCTATCGACGGCACCGATCCCCACACAAACCACACCTAATTACACTACAACCATCCCGATGGTTTGTCCAATTCCATCTCGGCTGTGGGCCTCTGCTTATACTATGCAAGGAACTGATAACATGATCTTCCGTGTGTCACCACACACCATGTTATCTACAATTCAAAGTAAAGGACTTTTATGCATATACTAATATAAATACACATCTAGTGTTGTTGTGATTCTCCTCCAGATCGGTAATCATGTCCTTCCCTTTCTCGATCTTGATTAGGATATCATCAACGTAAAACTCGATATTTCGACCAATCTGATGTCAAAATATCTTGTCTATCATTCGTTGATAGGTTGCTCTAGCATTCCTTAATCAGAATGGCATGACATTGTAACCGTAGGTGCCATCGGCTATTACAAAACTTACTTTTTCCTGATCTTTCAGAGCTAGAGGAACCTGATGATATCCTTGGTATGCATCCATCATTGAAATAAATTCACAACTGTAGGTTAAATCAACCAGTTGATCAATGCGAGGCAAATGGTAGTAGTCTTTAGGTCATGCTTTATTTAAATATCTGAAATCAATACAAACATGTCATTTTCCCCCATGTTAGGGACCAGTACAACGTTTGCTAGCCAGGTCGGGAATTGAACTTCTCGAATGTGACTGGCTTGCAGCAACTTTGCTACCTCCTCCCTGATTTTTTGGTCTTGTTCTGGAGTAAAGTGTCTTCGCATTTGTTTTACTAGTCGGGCTCTTGGAGTGATGTGTTGTCGGTGTATAGCAAGAGCGGGAGGAACTCCTTTAATTTTGTCCGTGGCACATGTGAAAACTGTTGGGACCGGGTGCATGTTGACATGGATACGGGTTCGTAATTTTAAAATTTAATTATGTGCAGCGGAAAGTTTAGCATAAATAATTTCTCAAATTATTTTAACGACGTATCTAGCATGCAACCTTGTGTTGTGGAGACATGATCATACATTTAAAATTTTACAGAAAGTAAACTAATTTACTTAATACCTCGCGTAACTCGTAGAAAGGGACGAGATCCAACCGTAGCGTCCCTTGGAAGCTCCGCCTCTATTCGCGTCCACGCCGATTTTTCTTCGGGATGACTTCGCAAAGCCACGAGTTTCGTGCCGACAAGAACTACTAGATTCTCCAAAGGCACGACAGGAATACCAAGAGAGAGATGAAAAACTAACCACCAAACGAAGAACAGAATCAAGATTCCGGGAGGAAGGAAGGAGTCGCGCCCGCTTCTTCTTATTCTTCGGCTTCTTCTTGGTGGTGGAAGCTCACGACAAAGGGGGAGGGCTCTAGGGCCGGCGGCACTAGAAGAGGGAGAGGGAGAGAAGGAGAGGGAGAGAGGCTAGGCAAGAATCCTTGATCTCTTGGATTAATTTCCAAGCCTTGCCTTGGTACCTTTATATAGTAGCCTCTTAATCGCCAAGTCTCTTCTTAACGGAATAAATTTTTCATAAGAAATTTATCTTATAAATTTTTCTATGAATTATTCTGTTATGCCAAGTTTTTATTATAACTTAATTTATAATAAAAACAACCATGTCTCCTCTTTTATTATGGAAAGAAATTTCTTTATATAAATTTTATTTATCATGGTAAATCAATCCGTTATTGATTTTATAAAACAAAATAAACCAATCCAAGGTTTATTTTAATTTCCATGAAAAATAAATCTCTTTATATAAATTTCATTATATAAATTTATTTATATAAATTTATTTATATAAATTTCTTTATCCATAATTTTATAAGACAAACCATGCGCGGTTTATTTTATAAATTTGAACCAAACAATTTGGTTCTTCCCTCTTATTGTGGTCGGCCAAACAAAGAGGGTGGGGACCCTCTTTGGCCGGCCAAACACAAGCTGAAACTGTACGAATTAAACTCATTTAATTCATCCAATAAGTCTTCAAAAGACTTAGCCATTTTATGCTTCCGATGCGTCTCTGAAAAATTCAGATTCGACTTATCTCTCTTGATCGGAAAATCTAATTTTCAACTCATTTTAAATCCCTCGGATCACTCGTAGTACGTGTGACTAAATAGGCTTTCGATTTATGTTGGCCGTCTATAATTAACCAATTATAGAACGATCATGAGTGGCACCTAGTAGTACATCATGATCCCCAATTAATCGAAAGATCAACGGTTGACCTCAGAAATTATTCTGAAACCCTTCAGCAGCTCTAATGAATCGTGCCTTCCCTTCACCATCTTATACCCACTTGGTTCAGGACATGGTCTATTTGTGTCAGTCCCCACTAGGCTGACTACGTCACACCTAGCCCAAGTAATGTCTTTCTCGTCCAACGGATTCTAATTACTCTCATGTCTTTAAGAGATTCATACTCTGAACATGTCATGCTCTGGCCAGAGGCTTCGAGTAACAATCCGACGATAGGACTTGGGTATACATCTCCTCGCAAGGAATGTTGAATCCTTTGTAGGTTGTTCAAACATCTTCGGGCACTTCGGCTTATACCCAACCATCCTGGGTCCACACCTCCTTGGAGATGTTTGCTTAAGATGTCAAAGTATAAGTCTCCATTGTTGGGAACGAGATGGCTATAGAGGGGGGGGTGAATATAGACAATCGCTTACCCCTTGAAAACTAATCACGATTTCTGCAACTCAAATATCAGTAGCACAGCGGAAAGAATGGAAAAACAGAGTATGCAGAAAACAAATGATTGCAAAGCACACACAACTAGCAAGATCGCTAACAAGGAAGGTTTACAAGGTTCGGGGATAACTTGCCCCTACTCCTTGGCGTGCCCTTGAGGTGGGCGATCCCTTGATCGTCGGCAGATCAAGCCCCGGTTAACACCGGATATGAAGCAACCTCCTTCTCGGTGGAGAAACCTCTCCACAGTGTATTTCAAACAATGATATATAATGAGCACAGTAAAACAACAATAAGAAAGATCTTACTCAAACACTTAGCAAGGATTAAACACAGCAAGCTCTCGAGCTCCACCCAGTGGCGATCTCACACAGACCCCTGTCTGCTTCGTGTCTTCCCACTGTCGGACTCCCAGCTCCTTGTTTTCTCCTTCAAGCGCTCAAGTATGATGAATGCTTCTCAATAGCTTGCTTAGAATGGATGAAGAACTCAAGAACAGCAAGCTTCTCGCAGCAGAACGCAAGAACACACAGGTTTTCCAAAACTGAATAACTGATTCTGAAACCAACTCTCGCGTTTCTTTTTGTTTCTCCGCCAAGCGACGGGTGACACCATCTCTGTAGCTCCCAGCTACTCCTCTGCCAACGCCAGCCTCTACTGAGATATCTCTGGACTCACTGATCTCCTCAGTCGAGCTCCAGTCTTAGCTCCAGTCCGCAGCTCGCCGTTGCAACCTGAGATGGGAAAAGGGACAAACCTGCTCCAAGGAAAGCACTCTCTGACTTCTCCTTGAGTGTTTGAATCCTCCCCTGTCACCTGAAACTCAATCAGAGCATTAGAGCAGAAGATCACAAAGCATATCACATACATCAGCAAATCGGATACGATCAGATGCTCTGACGACGTCTGACAGTGAAGTTTGAATTAAAGTGATCGGTCACCGGACTGATCCAGGGTGTGTGGATCGATCACCAGATCGATCCACTGCTTTGCTGGGATTCCCAGCTCTCGCAGCAATACACGCCTGATCGGTCACCGGACCGATCAGGGTGAATCCTGATCGGTCACCAGACCGATCAGATTGGATCCTGATCGGTCACTCAGACCGATCAAAGCAGATGAACAGTAACTTTTTAATCAAACCCAAGGTTCCTGATCGGTCACTGGACCGATCCAAGGCTCTGATCAGCAAGGGAACTCACTCACTGTTTGCTCCCTGATCGGACACCAGACCGATCAGAAGCAAGACAGCAAGGAAGCAGCCTGCTCCCTGATCGGTCTCCGGATCGATCAGGAGCCACACAGTAGATTCCCAATCTCACTGTGCGCTCCCTGATCGGTCACCAGTCCGATCAGACATAGCTGGATCGGTCACCAGACCGATCCACTAAGGAGCAGCGTGCCAACAGTCCCTGATTGGTCACCAGACCGATCCAGTGACTCTACCCAGCCCTCCAAGCTAGGGATTCATCCACCTTAGCCCTCCAAGCTAAGGATTTTTCCATCTAACTCTCCAGGTTGGGAATTTGCACCTAACCCTCCAAGTTAGGACTTTTCACCTAGCCCTCCAAGCTAGGACTTTTCACCTAGCCCTCCAAGCTAGGACTTTTCACCCAACTCTTCCGAGTTAGAACATCATCCAACCTAGCCCTCCAAGCTAGGTACCTGACCCTCCAAGCCAGGACTTTTTCACCTAATTTTCCAGGATGGGAATTTGCACCTAATCCTCCAAGTTAGGACTTTTCACCTAGCCCTCCAAGCTAGGACTTTTCACCCAACCCTTCCGAATTAGGACTTTTCCAACACCTAGCCCTCCAAGCTAGGATTTTCCACACCTAACCTCCCAGGTTAGGATTTCCAACACCTAGCCCTCCAGGCTAGGATTTTCCACACCACCTAACCTCCCAGGTTAGGATTTTCATATCATGCCTAATCCTCGATCAGGACTTAATCATAACCATCATAATCATCACACCTAACCTCCCAGGTTAGGACTTTCCATTTCACGCCTAATCCTCGATCAGGACTTAATCATAATAGTCATCCTCCTAAACTAAAATCGTTGTCAACACCAAAACAACAATCAGGGCCAGACTGCATCAACAATCTCCCCCTTTTTGTTGTTTGACAACCCGATTTTAAGTTTAGGGATTCTCAATCAATTTTTCAACATTATGAATCATAGGGGAATCCAGATCCTCCCCCTACAACATGGTCATTCTGAACTTAACCAATCACACTCTCTCCCCCTTTGTCGAACACCGAAAAGGGGTAAGAGGGACTGTTAAGATAAACTCCCCCTCAAACCTAGAGGGTCCCAACTCAAAAATGTGATAATTTGTGGATTAAGCATACGAACACATGTGAAAAGATTAAGGTAAGACAAAGCAGTCACATGTATCATATGAGTATGAAATATAGACTCCCAAAGCAGGCCATAATATCCATAAGGATCAACTAGACATGACAATGTAAGCATGAATATGGCAATCGAATAATCATGCATATAAAAGATATACAAACAGCATGGCATCAACAATAGCAGATTAAGCATGGCAGATAAAATATATGGGTCAAAGCATGAAAACATCCAAGCAAGTAGCAAAATATGTGTGACTCAAGGTCACAACAACAAAGTCAGAAGGCATATAGCCAAAAGTCATACAACACAATCATGATAAAACAACAACTATCTGAGGTCAAGTGTCAGTAGGGGGGTCATCATCGCGCATAAGATCGTCCATCGCAGCATCGGCAGGAGCATAAGACCCTGGTGCAGAACTCGCAGAAGGTGCACCTCCAGGAAATGTGTGGGCGCGCCACTCGTCATACCATGTCTGCTGGAGAGTGCGGGTCCCTGAGAGATCGGTCTCGATCCTGGTCAGTCGGGAATCGAAAGAGCGAAAACCCGAACGAAACTCCTCACGATCTGTCGCCCCCAGCTGAATAAGCTCCTAAACAGTCTGATCTAGCTCTGAGATCTGCCATCGGAGATCCGGATCCGGCTCATCATAGTCATCGTCATCAGCAACAGCGGCTGGCGCCTGACCCTGTGGAACTCCCCGTGGTAACTCCCCAAGAACCCTACCATCTTTCCAGATCAACATCCGATCGGGCCCCCGAATAATGATGCCAGACTTGGCGAAGGCACGCCGGCCAAGTCTTCAATCCTGTCGTACCATAGGTACCGTCCGACCCTTGGAAACATCAACACCTACTGACATGAGCCAGTCGGTGATGACGTGACCAAAAGGCATGTAAACAGTGCGGCGGCTGGACTCCTCTCGATAAGACAAAATGGACTGGAAGATGCTCTCCATAATATCGAAATCTGAACGGCTATGCATGCCGTAGAGCATCAAGCAGTGATAGGGTCGGATCTCAGCTAAGGGTTTTGAGGTGATTGGAAGGATACAATTGGTGATGATCTTGAATAGTATATAACTAGAGGGAGACAGACGCAGTGCAGCAAATGTAGGAAAGTCAGGTCCAAGCTCATCAAGACCGGCTGGACGCGGATAACCAAAGAAATACTGATGAATGGAATCAGGGGTAACGTCTGCAAAGGGTGCTAGCAGAGGCTTAGGAAGGTCAGGATAAAGGGAATAAAGATTCGGTGATCGTCGACCACCCAAGTACTCAGCCAAAATCTCATATGAAAAGTCGAGATTCATCTTCCCGACCCGAGTGGTGAACTCGAAACCCCCTTTAGAGCTTGGTTGTAGGTTGTTGTAAAATTCGGAGACGAGATCGTAATTTATGGTTCTTTCCAAAGAAAGAAGAAACCCCAGATTGTAATAAGTAACAATCTCCATAACAGAAGGGCAGTATTCGGTTAGGAAAGGAATGTCAATGGATCTGCAGGGTAAAAGTTTGAATGTCCTAGCTTGAAAAGCCTGCTCACAGGCCGCATTTGGGAACCTGGAGCTAGAGGAGGGCTATGGCCTTCTGGAAGAGGAGGAAGGAGTCTTCCCCCTTGGATTTCCCTCTGCTACCTCCTTTCCCTTAGATGACTTTCTAATAGGATTTGAATTGATCATGACACAGAGATTGAATCATACAAGAGTTGATCATAGGATGAGACCCAATCAAAAGATAGATAAGAAATTTTTGGTCATAAGATGAGGAAGAGGGTCACGGCAAAAACAAGAACAAGAACAGAATTCGGTTAGCTTCACAAATATATATCTTTTTGAAAATGAAAAATGAAGCCCAACACTTACTTTGGTGCCATTGAAGCGTTTTAGCGAGGGAGGAAGAAGTCAGTTCCTCACGGTTGAGAGAGGCTTGCTCACCGAGAACTCTCGGACGCAGAGAGGAAGAGGAGATCTTGCTGGAAAATACCAGTAGAAATCTCTGCTTCGCACGCGTGTGAGGAAGGGAGACGCAGAACTCTCTTACTCGTTCAAGGTTGCACAGACGGGGTGGTTTCGGCGCTAGGGTTCGCGAAAACGCCGACTTGGAGAGTTAATCGGTTGGTGGATCGGTCCACCAACCAAAATTTAATGCGGTTGATCGGATCACCGTTCGATCAGATCCCGTCCAAACCGATCAGATGCGATCCTGATCGGACTGGCGTGGTCCT